>DWAP01001428.1:0-15856 GCA_018230625.1 Heliconius eleuchia
TCTGCCTACCCTGCTGTGTGCGGGATACAGCGTGAAGCTGATTTAATTTTTTTTATAGTCAAATACTATTACTTTTATGTCATATTATTTAAAAACCTCTAAATATTCTAATAACTTAAGGCTTAAGGGCAAAAGAGCCACTAGCGTAATAAGCTAATTTATATGTTAAGTTAAACACAGTGTTACAAGTAACATGTCCCAGTATAAAAGCTAAAATAAAAAAAAAAAAAGCTAAAATCAGCATAGTAGGCAGAGGAAACCACGTAATGCCTCGTGAATGAAAAAATCACCGAAAAGCCGAGAACGGAGTGTCTTAACACTAGGTTTCCTCTGCCCACCATGTTTTGTGCTTGCTGATTTGATTAAATTTGAAATCTTATATATTCCTCTTTGTATTTTGCACCAAAGTTTCACCCATTCTTTTGTTCGTATACACCCCAAGCCTTTCCTCTTTGCACTCTCTTAATAGCAACGATGTTTACTAGCGCATTCGTAAAGTGTTACAGCATCTGAAAAGAAATACTAGTATTATTTGCGGAGTAAGTATTGCCAGAGTGCACCGCCGTTTTATCTCCACACATAAATCTGCATAGTAGTATTCCTTTAGAAGTTCAAAGGTTTAACCTTTTTTTCTTAGCTTTTTTTTCCATTAAAAAGATTTTCTTAAGATCTCACTTTTATTATCAAAGTGTTTTTGGTTGTAAGGCTTATTACGCTGGCGATTATTAGTTTGTTCGATTTTTATATTGAATTATTAAAAAAATACGTTGTAAATCGTATTTTACTAAGTCTCAAGTTCTGAACAAATCGTTATGATTTCACCTGTAGCTAGCTAAAACTTGTAGTTATAGGTTTTTATTTTGAATTTTTAAATTTGATAAAATATTTTACATGTAGTGGGTGATTTCAGGTTTTCTGATTTGGCAAGCTAACGATAATCCTGTCATACAAGCCTTCTAATTGGAATGGGTGCCCTATCACCCAAAGCCGCTGTTAGGAATTTATTGTACAGAGGTAGAGGACATTGCTTGTTGTGTGGTGGAACTCGACGTCGGGCTTTGTAGTTCAGCGCGGGACCGCGTTAGTAAAATCATTCATTGTTCGAGTGAGGGTTGAAATTACCACTCAAGCTTAACTTTTCTCGATACAAAAACAGAGGACACGTCCATTTTTACTATATATAATAAATATTTTCTATGAAAAATTCTGTCTTTCTACAATCTTTATACATTGTTCATATATAAAGATATATACAATGTAAAGGTACCAGGTACATTACGAGTTGTAAGACAAAAATATATGTTCTTATTCTGTAAATGCTAGAAAATCTACTTTGAAAACGAACCTGAATACAACTTTTCCCGTAACGTAAGATCTTTATCCGTAACATAAAATATATTAAATAAGTCTTACCTAACAGTTACTAATTTTCTACGAGAGTTTTAACTTCAAAAGGACGTGTTTTAAATATACTTACACATAGATAGTTACGTGATGGAGACGGATTTTTTTTATATGCAGATAGATCCAGCTGGTTCAACATAAAAGACGATTTCAATAGTTATAGTTAATAATAAGAAACCTCATAAGTAAAGAACTCAATTTGTAATAATTAAATCCAAAGCAAACGTCAAAATACAAAAATAAATTACTACTGGTTCTGCTATATTTAAAACTTTTAATTTATTGCATACAAAATTATAAATTACTTTGAACCCTAAGCGGAACCACCCTAATAGCCACAAGAAACTAAGACGAGTAACGATTAAATTAATAGGTCGTTATTCGAACTTTCGGGGTAAAATCACATTTTGGATCCAAGAAATATTAGATAGGGTCTAATCGGTTGTAAATATCATAAATAAATGACGCAATTTAGAGTTAGAGCTAAAAAAATAATAATGGGGATAATTAATTTTGAATATAAAAGAGACGAATACAAGGTAATGTGAAATTTCATTGATTTGCTGGGTTTCTAAAACAAGCGAATGATTCTAATAAATCAAAACAGAAATATAAGAAGGAAGAATATAGATGTGCTTGCTCTCCTTGAATAATATGCAAATTTAAACTGTCTATAATCTGTAATGAGAAAATTCGTAGAATAAAATGCTTGCTCAGTTAAGAATTAGTCTGAAATTATAATATAAAATACAAGAGTGACACAGAAATGAAATGATCTTGTGAAACATATTGACTAGTCTTAGAAAATATATAGGCATTTCCTTGCTCTGGTAACGAGGCAAAGCACGGCGTTGAGTTCCGCCACTCCACACGCAATGCCTCCGGAATTCGGCGGAAAGTGGCGAACGGAAGTGTGGTAATGGGAAGGAAGTGTTTTAACACTAGGTTCCCTCTACCTACCCTGCTAAAAAAAGTTTGTAATATCAACATCCTGGTTTGTGTGACGGAAATAGAATTTTATTATTTGAGCCACAGCTAGGTACAACATACCCTAAAGCGTATTGATTGATATTGGATGCAGCTATTTATATACGAGTATATCACGCCCACAGTTGAGTAAACAGATATAAATAATTTTAACACAAGCTAGATTATCGTTATCTCCTCAAGGATCGTGATTTGTAACTTTTATTTTGTTACCTTACGAGCGGTTATATTTTTTTCTTCAACATGCTGATATTTTGGTGTAAATGTTCTAATAGTACCGTTTATAAAACAATTTTTCACACCTATTCACACATTGAACTCATAAAAATCCCTGTTCATAAATAGTCATTCACAGGGTATTTAAGTGACAAAGCTATAAGCCACACCTGTCTACAGCAATATATTTGGTTATTTATTAATGTAGCGTATACTAAAGGTGGTAATGGATCCAATATTTTTTTTCAAAAATACATACAATATTAGTTAATTCATCTCCAAATAACTTGTAATTGTTATGCATATATATGCACCTATTGCTTTAAATATCTATTTAAATAAAAGAAATTTGAAAATTCTATTATAAAACACCAATTGGGGCAAGTTATCAATCAAAACTATCTAGCTGAAGTCTGAATCGTCTATCGCCGATCGAGATTAGTAATTTCTGCCTCTAGCTGGAGTACTTCAGTTCGAACTATTGCTTCCATTTCCGGCATTCATTTTGACCCAACCTCATCTGTATATTACAGCCTCAACGACCGATTTCGAGAGATACCGTAGTAGCGCAGTGGCACTAGCGTGTGAATGTAAGGTGGTGGGTTTGATTCTCACTCGAGGGAAAAAAATAAGTTAATATTTTCATTTTCTTATAACTTTAGGTTCCTTATTTCAAAAACATATTTTTCACTATACGACTTTTGTAATGTATTCTAAAAATAACTTTACGACTTGTCAACATAAAAATAATTGTAATCATTTGTTCTATTGGGGTTTTATTGTACGCGTTCGCCGGATGCTTTATATTTGCTAGTGAATGGAGGCCTGTGCATAACGCCCCGGCCCACGATAAACAGTCAATTTGCGCACAAAGTAAAGAGGCACCACGCCTTAAAAGCTGGAAAGTGTAAAAGCCGGTATTTAATGAAGCCATTTGTATCTTTCTCCTAATAGAACTGGTTGCGAAACACCCTTTGATAGAATGATACATTGCTATCTAGAGATTTAAATCCTTCCCGGCTTAGACAGAATTTAGCGTAAAGTAGTAAAACGCAACGAGGACCGTTGGGGTTATAAATGTTTGGTTATTAATTTTATTTAGCCCAACCCCGGTTTGTTTGTAGTCCTTAAAGACTCGGAATGTCTTTATTGTGTTAATTGTGTGTTGATTCAGGCTTCTGACCCTCAAGCTATTCGGAAGGTTAAGGATATTTAAGGAGTAAATATAAGTATGTTAGGGCCGTTTTTAATATCGACAAATTCATATCACATCCATGGCCGTGGGGGGAAGTGGAGTGGTCCGTGCCTACCCCAGAGTAGTCTAATGCCCACCCCAGAAATTTTACTAACAAAAAAATCGCCCTGAAAATTAAAAAAAAGCAAACTGTTTAAAGCTAACATATATTAAGAGTAATTTCGACGTTGAATCACGTACGTACTATAGAAATCAACACTTCGTGCCAAAACTCTAACAACACAACCCGTCACATGACTCGACTTCTGTTAATTGGAACTTCTGTAATTATGTCCCAAATGTTCTAATTTTGTATTCATAATAGGTATTGAAAAAGTTAAATGATACGGAGGATTATGTTTAAAACCTTTTTTAATAGTGTTATGTTTGTAGGTTCCATTCCCACTCAAGGAGATGAAATATTTATTTATATGAAATATATATTTATAGTATTTTACGCGGTGCTCAAATACATATTCAGCTCTCAAATAATTAAGCGATATAGGGGCGGAGTATATAACACCTCTTAAATCCCGAGAAGAGTCAGATTTCTTTATCTTTTGGCGAAATCTTTTTATCCATTAGGTTATTTGTAAAATATAAAATACCTAGATATTGGCGTTTTATATTAAAAACTGTGTTTCTTATTGATTTTAATTTATTACTAGTAAATTATATAAATTGTGGTATTCATTTCTCTAAAAGAGCACGTGCAATGAGCGATTTTTAGAATACTAATGACGAATAGTAGTTTGATTATATTTTTTATTTAATAACGTTTCATATTATAGCAAAATAAAATAAATAGTAAAGCATAATATTTAATAGCAAATCGTAAAAACAAACTTAGATAAATGCTTTGCTTTTTTGGTTAAGAAAATTTTGAACAATATAAAAATAATAATAAAAATAATTAGCTTAAGAAATTTGGCATATTTTTATGAAAGCACTCGCTATATACCTAGCTTTATATTTCAATACAAATAAATTTATGTATTTATGTATGTATGAAAGAAGATATTATACTAGATATTAGCAGGATAAATTAACGTATAGTTTAGTGTAGTTAACTTAAATATTAATTTATTTTCGACAGCAAATTAAGTATCGATCATTGGTGCTTGTCGGTTACTTGAACCAGTACGATAGATGTTCGGTTCGGTTATATAAATATGGTTTTTAGTTATATATGATGTAGACAAAATAGTTCTTTTAATACTTTAAAATGTCTAAAACTTGTAAAACATATGAATTCAAGCACTAGGGACAACGAGACGAAAAAATAAATTTATGATAAGATTTCAAGAGTTATTTTAAAACGAGATAAATTATTCTATAAATTTCCGTGCCGAGAATAGCGATAGGATTATATAAAAAAGTTCCTATTAATAGCTTAACTTTATGAGTGAAGAAGTTATACTGGCACGAGGAAGACTTGTTATAATTATATCTCAAATAACGCAATGACGTAAAATATATAAAACAAATTTAATAATAATAATAATGAAATAATTTATCGTGTTTTTTATTAAAATATAAAGTGTTTTGTACGTGTACAAGAAAAGTAATCTTCATCGACAGTAATACTAGAAAATATACAGTTGAATATTTTAAATGAACATACATATTTTATTAATTAATTTAGATAATTTTATTATTAACGAAAACAAAACTATAAATTTATTTTAACTTTTTTTAAGCGTCACGCTTGCCTGTACATATAGATGCTGCAGGAGCCAGGGGGAACGTGGGAACCTACCGTCAGGACATTCCTTTCCCATTAAGACACTTCTCTATTTTCCTCCCTAGTGTTTCCCTCTCTCTATTTCCCTCCCTTCTCTAGTTTCCTCCCTAGTTTCTTTCCTAAAACCTAGTGGCGAAACTCAACACCGTGCTTTGCCTTTTACCAGACCAAGGAAACGAAACTAGTAGACATTTGACGCGCTTATAGTGCCCCTGCGCGAAGACTGCCCCCATATATTTTCATGAACTAACAAAACAAACATAAACCTGTTTTATGTACTACTCACGTACTGGTAACAATAAGTTTTAAAGCCGCAGCTGACATAAATTTAATTATATTACGTAAATAGTTTTTACTGATATTAATCCTCGTTTTCTGTGCGCTCTCGAAACTGTAGGCAGCCTTTGTAAGCCTTCTGCAACCCCTATAGAGTTTAATCTGCGTCGTCGTTGGAAATACCCGCTGGTTTTTGTGCAACCCTGTTTTTGGTCTCTCTATAGAGATTTGATGAAGGGATTTCGAAAGTCCTCGAATTTTGGTTAAATGGGATTCGCTTTGGAATGTAAATATATAAATCTAGACATATATCAAATAAATATTCCAATTTGTTACGTATTAATAAGTTTTCGCAATGGCTTAGTGTATTATACAATATGCATAGAGTAACATTATTTAAACTCCGTAACATTTTTGTTTAGAATGTTTTTATCTATATCTACTATAGACATTTACGAATTAAAAAAAGCAGGGTCACGCATTTTCACGCATGGCAGACGCAGATGTTATATTTTGTTGAGACACTTCGTTTTTCGTTTTTCGTCCAATTTTCTAGACATTACGTGTTAGGTGGCAAACTCAACGCTGCACAACTGAGAATCGAACTCATGACCATCGCTTTTACAGTCGGCTGTCTCTATGCACCACACGAGCCTCGCGGACGGACGACGAATTTACGTTTTTACAATAAATGTAGTAAAATAATATTAAATATGAACCTCATTTTCATTATTCTACATTCTACAGAGAAGATATATACAAGTATAAAAGATAAACTTACTACGAAGTCAAACTCTCGAGCTACTTAAAAAATTTACTAAGTTAAAGTGCAATATGCAGTTTCTAAGTAATATTTCGGCTACATTCGACCTATACTTGTATTATTCAAATAAAATATGAGGAGTTTGCCTGTAGAACGATTGCAACACCGCCCGTCTCACCCAATTTCACCGACTTTTTGAAATTTTTATTTACTTGAAAAGCAACTAACGTTGTATATTTTTATTTAGTTATTGTATATCTATGTAAATTTTATAGTCTTGTAATACTTGTTTAGTGACTCAAGATAATATAAAATATATAATATGTTATTTCGTTATTATAACAGGGGCACAACAGGGACAGGTTCAGTGAGTTCGATTTCCACTCGAGGAAAATAAAAAAAATCGTCGCAAACAGAAGCATCTTAATGGGAACAGATTGTTTAACATTACAATACCAAGTTTTCTCTGCTTACCCTACTACGTGCGCGATAGAGCGTGAAGCCAAAAAAATAAAGAATATACTGTTGGTAATTCATTTCTAAAATAACGCATGTCGTTTCCATTTTTAATAAACGTAAAACCGCGCTTAATTTATAATACAAAAAGCAAATCAAAAGTGTTTCCAAATATAACAAACAAACCTTCCTAAACGACCCTTTTGTTGTAAAAAACAGCGCTCAGTTATACATTTAACATGACGTATTTGACTTGGAACGTTGTGTAATTACTGATCGCTTTGATGCCTCTTTGATGTAATTTTATGTAAAAGAAATGCTTTTTTTTTTGTTTCACGCTGTATCCTACAGAGCAGCGGGGTATCCAGAGGGTACATAATATTAAAAATTCCATTTTCCAAACAACGCCTAATTTTCCAGACATTGGCTGTTGATGGCGGATTTCAATGGTGCGGTTTGTTTTGTTACCAAAGCGAGAAAATTAAAAATAACTCATTCTCCGAAGTAGGAATCGCAACAATTAACGTCTCGTTTATAGTTTGTCGCTGTGCTACTGCATCATTACGGCCTAATTGACATTAGTAGTTCTTTTTCGGTTTGAATTTAGCTTGGGGCCAAACGCCTTGGTCTCTACATACTTCGCCTCGTCCACAGTCATCAACCTCATCATACATGCCCTCCGAGGGGCCCTCATGCTTTTTACGTGACCTTCAGTATCTTTGATACTGTGTTTTCGAAGGTCAAGCAAGGTTTATCTCTCTTACAAGTAATTATATATTTATTTATACAGCATACTTTAAATAGGAATTCAAATTTAAGAAGGTATAATATTTGTTATTTAAATTCAAATTGTTTTGAAAAAAATAATATTATAAAAAATTAAATAGGTACATATTAGTAAGCAACGCTCAATTATGAAAAACTACTATGAGAAACTAGAATCTATATAGCAGTTGCCCAGTCCAGACTAGGCTAAAAAACTATTATTGAAAATTGAATTAAATTCAATTACCTTTGGTATAATACAATGTGATTTGCGAAACCCGTAACATAATGCGTTTGTGGGGACTGCGGCTTGGATCAGCTTATGAGATAGTTCAGGTGGGCAAGTAATGAAATAACATTCTCGAGCTTATCGATCGCACGATGACTTCTCTTAGATAAATAATATAGCTTGGCACCCATATCTGCCTACTTGTTAAGTTTTTTTTTTAATATAATTTTAACTAAACACTACAGACACGTGGTCCATACTTTTTTCATTATTATCAGCTAATCAACAGTATTTATCTGCCAATTAAATTAGGCTTATAACTAGAGATAATTGTTACGTTACTTGTTAAGTTAACCGATTAGTAAAGGAAAATCAACCACTCATGCTTTTATGGTTCTGTAATTTAAAGGGAAAAATACTGGAATAGCGCGAGTTGGGCTCGGCCATCAAGGGTTCCGTTCAAAAACTGGAGGTCTCGAGCTTTTTCTAAAATTCAAGCTTCGCTTAGCCAGAGTCCTTTCATCTGATGCCTAACTTGAACTAGCGGCTGTAATTAAAGGACCCTTTTAAGACTATAATTTTTTAGGATTAATCCAAAAATGTTTGTTCTGCCAAATGTCATAATTTTAGGTCAACCGGAAGTACCCTATTAATTTTGATTCCCATCATAGTGTCAAAATACGCAACTTTCGCGATATCAACGGCCATACCTTTTTTTTCAAGTAATTGTAGAAAAACTACTTTTTCAGGAAATGAAGAGACCGTAGATATGAGATAGAGTTATGGTTTGAATTTTAACTCGGTTCAAACCTCCAAGCGTTCCTGATATAAAGGCTCTTGACAGACAGACAAACAGACGGACGGACAACAAAGTAATCTTAACTAAAAGAAAATGCTGTACTGTCTATCAAAACCTTTTCTTTGACGATCGAGAAGAGGTATCAAGCTGAAGTTAACATTAAATATCAGGTCGGTGATCCCTTGGAGCCGTTGCTCCAAAAAAAAATTAAGCTTCTAACAACAACGTAATTATTTTAAATGAAACGTTGGCAAACGTACTGTTAGACACTAAATATATGTAAATCTATAATACTAAGTAATTCGGTTAAACAGTTTCATTTAAGATGTGTAATAAGCGCGAAAATCCAAAATCTACGACGTAATTAACAGAGACGAGCGATTATCATCGATTTTGCCGATATAAAAAGTAAGACCTTATATAACAAGTAACGAATAAACAAAAATGGATATTTATAGATAAGCCAGCATACAATTTAAAAAAAAAACATTGGAAACTTATACTTAAAGTAAATTTTATACAAAATGAGTGCGTACGACTGCAATCTTAGATTTGCTAACTTCTGCACTCCCCCATGACAACCGGTCATGAAATTAGTAAAAAGCCCTCGGTGGGCGAGTCTGATTAACATATGACCAATTTTCTTTTTAATGGTTCTTTAAGTTACGAAAATTTGCAACATTTCTACGTCCTTGATTTGTCATTCATATTAGAAATGTTGCGCTGGACGCAAAACTTTACCGTCATAAAAAAATTTGTAGTTCACTTTTGAAAATTGAACTAATAACCATTTGCTACAAAAGTAGATTACATAAAACCATAGCATTCCACTTGCACATAATTATTTTACTGACATAAAAATGGATTTTAGCTTGGTGTATTCAAATTAAAAGCTATTTACTTGATGATCTCAACTACTCGCAGTTGAATGGTCTTTTTAATCTCAAAATACTTTGTATGAGCACAAATTAAAACACGTAGTCATAAATAGCTGAATTTTAGAAATATGTCAAGTCCTTTAAAACGGTTTTGTGAGAACATTTCAAATCGGAGTTTGTTGCGGTTCCATTTAACTTTTCGCTTTACTTCTATCTTAGTTTACAGTACACCTACTGTAACAATGTGTCATTATTCGTACTAAATTCTTTTTCGAATTTTCTCTTTTTTAGCTCTTGATGTAAAAGCGAGTTGAGTTCTGCCACTCCACACGCATTCACATACTCAGTAAACAAATTTTTAATTTAACAGAACTTTCGATTTTATTTTTTAAGTAAAATTTAAATTATAAAAATATATGTATTTCAAGCCTTATTTATTAACGTCAACATTTCTTTAATATATATAATATAAAAATATATTTACACTTTTTAAATTATATTATTTAAGTAATAGTTAAAAAATATAGTTTTTAAGCACAAAGGTTCTTTTAAGGTTTATTTACTTGTTTTAGGGGTCAATTTTATGTTTTTGGTATTTGTAACTGATAAAGTACATATTCCAAAATGTATTGTTTTTAATTATAATACCTGCGTGACACCAAAGAGGCTCAATTTAGTGAATATGTATAAAAACAGTATTTTAATTTAACTATAAAATAGCTAATATTACTTATAATTAAAATAAATTAGTTTTTTTGGGTACAAAAAAATTAAAACTATTTTATACTTTTAAAAAAATCATAAATAATAGAAACATCGATTAGGATCGGGCGGGGCATTTGCTTAACTATCGCGACTAAACAGAAGCACCAAGGCGGCGCTGTCTTCGCGCATGCGCCGTACGTCACAGTCTGTTATTGAGATTCGAGAGTTTCCATAGACAATTTTTTTATAATCTGGCATACTAGTCTGCATTTTGTTTGTAGGTTATGTTTTAGTCAATTGTCAAAATTTTATATTGAGTGTTTTTCGTGGAATTATTTATTTGGATATGTAGCAGATCTAATTGTTTACTTTTGATCTCCTTGGTATTGATAGTTGGAAGACATCATATTAAGTGTACACCAAATATTATACTATGCCATAAGGGCCATATAGTTTGTACAATTACGGGTTGACATTGAGATGAGACTTGAATACAAAAGGCGATGCGCACTTCTTATTACTTAAACTATAATTTTATTTAAAGAATTACGACTTAATTTTAGTTCAGTGTATATCACGGTTTTACTTAGTTTGCTTAAGAACTAAAAGACCACAAAAATGACAAGCCAATTGTCCGTATTAAAACTGTACAGTACAGTAGTAGACGATGTAATAGCTGGAGTACGGGATTGTTTCCTTGATGACGGCGTAGACGAACAGATTTTACAAGAGTTAAAGCAGTTATGGAAAACTAAACTTGCAGCCAGCGGAGCCATGGACCCACCACAACCCGAGGTCTCGACTATGCCTCCGCCGCCGGCATTGCAAAACTTCCAAAAAGCAAATGGAAGCAACTTAATACCAAAAAGAACCGAAATGGCTCCACCAGGGTCGAGTCAACATTCCGGTGGTGAACATGGTGCCCCCACTTCAAGTGCTCACCCACATCACGTGCTTGATCCTAACAACAAAGTTCCAGTACAACTTACGTTACCTGCTCAACCTGGCGTGCCTGGGTCACAGCCACGCTCATTTACAATTCAAATTCCAGCCTCTGCACTAAATGGTAACAAGCTTCACCAAGTGCTTACAGGTCCCATTATAAATGCAACAATAAGCTTACCTCAACCTCTAGCTGCTACTTTATTGCAGCAACACATTAATTCTGCATTAGCAGGTCAACAAAATGAGTTTGATGGTGGTGGAGGAGGTCGTAGTGGTGCTGCACCATTTTCTTTGGATGGAGCATTAGATTCATCTGACGATGAAGGGTCAAACGTTGGAGATGGGTCGGAAGATGGTGGAGGAGATGATGATGAAGATGAAGAATCTGCAGAAGAACGGGCTGAGGAGGAAGAGGAAGAACGAGATGAAAGTGGAGGAGCCGAGGAAGAACCACTCAATTCAGGTGATGATGTTTCAGATGAAGGGACTGGAGATATGTTTGATACTGAAAATGTAGTAGTATGTCAATATGATAAGATTACTCGGAGCCGTAACAAATGGAAATTCTATCTTAAAGATGGTATTATGAATTTGTCAGGCAAGGATTATGTTTTCCAAAAAGCGAATGGTGATGCTGAGTGGTAAAAATTACAGTTTATAAATGACAAGTGCTTATGATGTTGGTGTAATTTGTCCAGGTTGTAGTTAAATTTAAAGGGAAAAGACTTTGACAAAATATATCGCAGAATATTGTTTAATTATTTTACAGACTGACTTAAGTACTAGGGATTTAAAATGTTATTATTTTGCAAATAATTGAATTATATAATAGCAAATAAATATTCTCTATTCACATGGTTATCTAGAAAGTTAAATAAAACATATTTTTATAACAACCCCTAACCCCTTTGTGCTTTACTTAACACTTACTTTAACAAATATTTTTGGACTATAACCAATTTAAAGACATAATGTAGTTTTAGAAATTTAAAAAAACCTCTTAGTTATGCAACAGGAAGTCGGGTGTGACACAGGTTACACTGCTTACACATGCTAACTAAATCACTGCAACTACCTATTGCTGAATGTTTCCTATTAATGACAGAAACCATTATAAAGAAGAGAGAATAAAAAATATGTATAAACATTAAAAAAGAATATTGATTTTTTACTTTGAATTTGCTTTTATATGATTCAATCGAACAATTACATTCTATATTAAATTCATTTAAAATGTTATTTGTTTATATCATGTACTGATATTGTAACACTCCATATAATATTTAATTCTCTGGAAATCAAGTCATGTCTTTGGTTACTCAGATTCTTAAAAAATATTTACAAGTTATGAGTTCATGAGCTACATACTATATATTTGGGAAAATTATGAAGAATGTTTGTGTTGTGGTGTGAGTTTGCTAGATTAGCTTCACTATTATATATTAATAAAAAAATTACAGGAAAGTAAATATAATAATTCACATGTGCATGAAAATGCCAAAAATATATATTTCTGTATAAAAACTAATATGAACTATTAATAATTGATACTTAGTGAAGCTATTTGGCATAAATTAGTTAGCATATAGTTTGTGTAATGTCTAAACATATAACAGCTAGAATTCAATATTTATATAAATTGAAATTACCAAATGATAAATTGCAGTATATTCTCTTATCTATTCTTTTCATTGTTTCCTTATATTTGTACCACTTGAATCATATAGAAGTAAATATATCAATATTATTCTTTTTCTCAGTAGATCTGTTAACTGAATTTTTGTATGAAGTTACAAGAATTATTATAAAAACATTTAATTTACAAATAGTTGATTGCCTTATTTGCTTCTATATGATGAAATTTATGATAATCAAAACAAAAAATATATTGGATTTTGGTGAAGTTAATTTTACATAATAAGTATAATAGATTATGTTATATAAATAAAGTAAGAACATTTTTGTTATTTTTTAATCAACTTGAATAGTGCAAGCAAATAGAGCAATCTATTCAGATCAATATTTTGGTAAATTCAACAAAACATGATTTCACTCTTCTATTCCTCAAGTTTTGATCAAATATTTTTGGAATAAATTTTATAATATATGCATAGTATTTGTTAGAAAAAAAATAACACTCAATTATTAAAAACCACTACCAATTCCACAAAATAAAACAATAATAATATATAATATATTGATGTATTTGCTTATATATGATTCACTTGATCCTTAAGTGCACAAATTCTGTTTTCTCTAGACGTTTTTCTTTCTATGCTGTCACTAAGTAATTAATTTTTGTGATATGAATATTAGTTAATGTAAATTTAAAATTTAAGTTGCCAATAATATAAGTTCATTTGTCGATTTCTCACTGTCACCATCAGCAGTTTGTTTTGTTTAGTTAATTAATATATTAATAATGTAACTTTCTTTGGATTTGTTATGATACCTTATGTGATGAAAATGGTGAGTATAATAAAATATGTTGCATTATTCAGTGTTATTATTCAAGCCATCCATAAAACTTTATTGTTGTTTAAAGTAATAGTACTATTGAGTTTTTTCATATGTAATAATTTTAATACTAATAAATTTATGTTGGAACCCACAGTTAAATCTCTAACTTCTGATATAATGAGTAAGTTTTTAATTTTTTTTTTATATTTCATATCAGAATTTCCACTACTTCCAGCTTAAATAATACATATATACACATAATTTTTTACTGTACGCAAATGATGCAGTGCTCATTGCATCATTAGAATGCGAGTTGCAGGCATTAGCCACCATTCTGAAGCAAGGGTGTGAAAATAATGGTCTAAGCCTGAATGCGAGTAACAGTGTGAATGGTAAGATATAAGAACTAATGAATGAAGTGGTATATTTGCGAAGTATGTTCCGTAGAGATGGAAGATACGAGATGGGTGTGGAAAGGCATATTGCTGCCGGTAACACGATTAACGAAGCCTTAGCTGCACTGATGAGACGGCGAAACGTCAGCACAGCTGCAAGTTTGGCAGTACACAATGCAGTGTTGGTACTGACGCTGTTATGCGGCAACTGAACGTGGGTATAACAGAAGAAGAATAAAAGAAAGATGAATGCTGTGGAGATGCGATCTCTCCGTAGGATATGCGGAGTCAGCTTAGCTAATCGAATCCGCAATGAAGAGATACACAGAATGGCAGGTACTAGCGAGGATGTCACAGTGAGAATGAAGAAGAAGGTGCTCAGCTGGTTTGGGCACGTCGAACGAATAAGTGATGAAAAAATGGCAAAAAAGATTTATGGCGAAAAAGTAAGAGAAGTAGGGGGAGACCTCGGTGTACCTTCGAAAACACAATATCGAAAATACTGGAGGAAGGACACTTAAAAAGCATGTATGAAGAGGGTGATTACAGCGGACGAGGCGAAAGAGGTATACAGGGACCGTAGTGTTTAACGCTCCGTTCTCTTTGACTACCCCGCTATAAATATGGCTCGAAGCTAGATTAGATATTTTTTTACATAGGTATTTACTTATTTTCGCCTATTTTAGCCTAGCTTACACCACGTGGACTGTGCCAGAGAACTAGCATGTGTTTTCTTTTGAACGAAAGAAAATAATTGAATATAAGTAGAAATAGACAACACTCAGTAAAACCTCATTCAAGTAATTTCAACTATTTCGTCTAATATAAAAATTGCGAAGACGGGTGTTACAAAGCCACTTGTAGGGAAGTTGTAGGGGTATTAATGTTTTAACTAAATCTTTCTGGTCTAATTACCCGCACTAATCCCGCGCAGAACAGTGGCAGAGCAGCCAAGCAGCCGCGAGATAGCCGTTTGTCGTCGACTTACCCGTGCCATTTAATGTCCCGGCAAAATGTTTCCGTAATTTGCTTGTAGGCTCTGACCGTGTAGCCAGCTAAATTATAAAGAAATGAAAACGAATCGTCTTTATGCATCCATTTGAAAATTGTAAAATTTATGCTAGATCGTGTTACTTGTTAGCATATCGTATGGTATGGTTCTTTGAGTATGGCGTTCCGAATGTGCTTGCTGAATATATAGGATGTAACGCGATCGACGGATCAACGGTTGTCTGTGGGCCTCTTGTTTATTTTTATATGTATTTATAGTTTTTAAAATACATAAAAATGAATTGTGAAATATTCTTTCCACAGCGTGTGAAAGTTAACATTCACCACCACTCAAGTGGATTAGCCAATTCGCGACCTGTGCTAAGATAGCTTTACAATATCGAAATACGAAATACTGAGTACGAAACTCAGTGAACATTGTCTGATTATAAAAAAATGATAAAAATTGCAAACACTTACATAAACATGTATTTAACTTATTTAAAAACGATTTTTGTATCCATGTTATTTCCAAGATTTATAAACCGATAATAAAAATAATCAGCTTCACGCTGTATCCCGCACACAGCAGGATAGGCAGAGGGAACCT
>DWAP01001429.1:0-15847 GCA_018230625.1 Heliconius eleuchia
ACGTGGTCGTGGGCGGCGGTAATCACTTACCATCAGGTGACCCGCACGCTCGTTTCCCGTGTCTTTTCCATAAAAAAATAATAATAATAATAATATTACTCAAGTAAGTAAAACGTTACGTATGTTAATTCATATCGATATATCTGGAAAAAAATATTACACTACGTTTCATAGTCTGTTAGTGTTCCTCATCGAAATAAAATATATAGTCGTAGATACACCAAAAGCTACCTATAGAGACCAGAGTAGCGCAATGGAACGGGATATACTCCAGAGGTGGGCTCTGGGTCCACTTAAGATTTTACCACTCAACGAGCAATTATACCTCAAATTTGGGTGGAATGGTTTCAAAAGATAACAGAGAGTCTTGCCACTTGACTCTTACTAAGCTTGCTATGTGGGAGAGAGCACAAAACACTTTTTTAAAGCTACATATAGGTACCTATTCTTATAAATTATTATGTTCTTAACTTCTTAGTAATAAATTGTTTACATGAAATTACTGTATTTATTGACTACAATATGACATTATAAATATAAAGCAAACGACAAAAGGAAACAGTTAATATGGTGAATTGACGCAAAAAAATGACAAGCAACAAGTACACAACTGTTGTACTATTACGGAATAACGTCAACCCGCCAAAGCTGACGGATTGATTTACGAGCCTCGATACTTGTATTGACAATAATAAATATTTTATGACTATTTACAGCAATCGACAGTGCGTTATATATAATATATATAATGCAATATATATTTTAATATAGTAGTTGAAAAGGTTCCGAAACCTTTCGTCTTCAATGGCGAGTCAAAGACAACGTTGCGCTTCAAAGAAATTCAATTAAGGATAAGCTAGGAAATAAAAATCGTCAAAGTGCATGTTGTGGCACCTAGTTAAAGTTAAAGTTATTAAAAGTTTTTTTTTTATAAATTTAGTGCAAGAATAAACAACAATAGCAATTGAGTGTTCAAATAAGCAAGGAAAATAAAATATAACTATATAGAATGGTTATCCCCACATTGGGGATCTAACCCACAATGCCATACTCCCCGCACTCTACGACTGGTTTCTATTATATTCTTTATTATTTAAGCAAAAATTAGTGAGAGTATATTACCACTGTCACCGCAAAAAAAACTACAAAATAACACCAAGTAAAAATAAACATATATAAATAGTAATATAAACTATACTGCCAGTATCTACAACCCAAAGGTAAGTAATAAAGTCATTTTTAGATCAGTCCGGTTAGCGTTGCGCAAGCGCAGCGTGCAAGTTGCGCAACCGTCCGATGACCGGTGCGTCCTTGGCAATGACGACCACTAGATCGATGGTCGACGTCCACCACGCTGATGATTGATTGGCGCACGCTCCATATAATACCAGGGATTAAAGAGCAAGGCATGGTTGATTAGAATGCATTGAAAAATTAAACGTCTTTTGTGTTTTAATTTCACTCATTGAGTATTAAGCTTTTTTGTTTTGTTGAGAAATTGACTTCTGTATGTTGATATAAATCGTAGAGATCCACATAGCTGCACGCTGTATCCCGCATATAGCATAGTAGGCAGAGGAAACTTGGAGACCAAATATTAAGACACTTCGCCGAATTCCGAAGGCATTGCGTGTTGAATAGCGAGAAATATGAAAATATTAAATATTATACTTTATTTCCTCGAGTAGAGATCGAACTAACAACCTGTTGATCCACATTTTTTATGGATAATATTTATAATGTTTCATAAATGTTTATTTTTATAATATAAGTTTCTGCTGCATTTACTTTAACTATGGATACCTAGTAAAGTTAAAGTTATATATAGTTGTTATACAGTATAAAAGTACGTATATATAGTAGTAAAAAAAATGCTATTGAATACACATTAGTTACAAACTTACAAATTATTACGATACAACAACAACTTTCGTCAGAGGAAAATGGACCAATAAATTTAATCAACACAAAAAATTTTACACGCTTGTGTAAACCGTTGAAAATTAAATTAAAATTTCATATAAAAACATGCTACATTAAGAAATGAAATGTATTTAATATCTAATCTTATTATATAAAATGTTATTAAGATTTTAATAAAAATTAATCTAGGTCTAGATTATGAGACCTACAGACAGACGACGATAAAACGTATCAATAGGTAAAAAAAATATGTACTTCAATAATTACCAAAATAGGAAGGAAAAGTTCCAAGTAGCATGAAAGCAAAGTTGACGCGAGACGCATTCCGGTGTCGCTGTCGGTGTCGCTACGCAAGCGCATCTCTGCGGCTATCTCTTACGCAACTGTGAACTTGATCGTGATCGATAGTGACGATCGATTGATATCGATGCCACGTTATGGAAAATCGGTAAAATTTTGTATTGCACTGCGTAGAATTAGATAAATCGTGTGGTACCTAATGTGTAAAGATAATTTTGTTTTTATGGTTATATTCTATTACATATAGGCGTCTGGTTATTTACTTCTCTAGACAATGTTCAAATTTGATTGAAGTCCAGATTACGAAAAAAATTAATTCAATAATTTTTAGAAAAACAGATCTAGGCAAAATAATTTATAACACAGTCTTTAATAAGAAACTTTTAAAAAACCTACATTTAATACGTACTTTTAATAGGTTTAACTATAATATTTATCGCTTACTTTGTATTAAGCATTATATACCTGTAAAGTAGACATCACGGCTATTCTTCTCCTTACTGTGGACGGGAAGTCATAAACCATAAGTTTATTTGCCCTTTGAAACTCATTTACTTCTATCGAGTATGCAATAAAGAAATTCTTAGCTGCCTTACAACGCTTTATTGTTCGATATTCTTTATAATCTAGCCATATACATTAATGTTTTGATAAAAGGTAAGTTTCTACTACTTTCTTATTCTTTTTATTTTATAATATTAGTCTTTAATTCATACATTTTTTTGATGTGGCACAATATATCAAATATTTCTTCATTCTCACTGAATGTTTTGAATTCATTCATTCGTTTGTTCGGAAACAATAAAATTAGGGGCAGGTAATCGAATAATTTATATAGACAGAAATATTAAACTGTTCCAGAGAAATACCGTAATGTATGATCATTAGTTGCTTCGTGTCCGATTCGGGAGAACGATATTTCGGTTCCACCACTCAACACGCAGCGTCACGTCAGCGTCAGTTAAATGAGAAGTTAGGAAAGGCATGTCTTTTAAGAAGTCCCAAACAAAATGACGTGTACCGCGTACACGTCAGGCGACTGCCCTAACTGCCTTGTTTTTTTATAATACATCACAAAAAACGAACAAAAAAATTAAACTATTTTCATTTCCAACCCTATCGATGACCCGTACACCGGACAACGAGGGGGATGAACACAACGCAATCGAGATTTCAATTAGAAATCCACCAGCCATTGTGAACAAGTGCACTAGTTGTGGGGTAGTGTAATCACATTTTTGTTTCGAGGGTTGCTATAGCTTTTTCATATTGTGTGTTTTCTATTTAGATTTGTATGCAAATAAAAGGGGATGCATTTGATGGGTGATTATGTTATTTTAAGGTTGACGTTATAATTGTACGTGTATTGTGTTTGTTATGTCACATAGATTATTAAGAAATAGGTATATTTTAACATAAATTCAGAACCTAGTGCCTAGCTTCCGCTTTTGTCTCGATTAGAAAGATTGGGTGTTGACTTGCTGCACTTTGTCAGAGCGATGATATAAAAATAATGATTTGCCTAGTGAAATCGAACCCATAACCATTGCAATCCTACTGTACTACAATGATTGGACTTACCTGAAACACATCTGACATAATTGAATTTTTAGGAACGCAACGATAATATTTTAACACATTAAAAACGAAAAAAAAAAAAACCAGTTTCCATCCTGACGCTTGCACTCTACTGATAAAATAAGCAACCTCAACCATTTCAACTTTTATCTTATCTTCATTTTATATTATACATTTATTTTAAAGTAATTAATATTTATATGAAAAATATCACTTGTTAATTTGTGTTTAAAAAATAATATAATATTCGTCTCAATATAAGCATACATACATATACATACACATATATAAAAAAAGGTATAAAAAAATTAAAAACGAAAGTTACTTATGCAATATTGAGTGACATTGAATGTCGGAAAAAAATGCATCAGCGCGGTCGTAAATATTCAAATCGATCCGGTTTTAATGTTGTAAACTTATAAACATATAAAATATAAAACTGAATATATAATTTACTTTTTTTACTAAAATACAAATCTCATTTGCTTTAACACTTAATTTATTTAACAATAAAAAAATAGAATATTTAAAAAAAATGTTAATTACGAAATCACACCCTTGTGCCCCAGCGCCACGACGGCCTTAACGACGATTACGATATATCAATCAAATTTCATATATAACATTAAGTTTAAAATTCTATATAAGAATAACATATAAGTGGCTCAACCTGCATTCCCCGGGGCGGACACACCTGCCGGGGCTCGTGCCGAGATCGTTTATGTACTAGGTACTACTATTGATACTATATTTCGATATAATAAATTATTTATTGAAAACAACATAACGACTGTAGCTGATATTAATTTTATGGTCGGTGTTATAGTGTTAACATAAAATAAATATTGCGGTAGTTAAAATTGCTAAACATATCTATCTTATCCTTTAATTTATTTGTGTACTTTTTATATGCACACTTATAATATAGTAAGTTACTTAAAATAAGCAATCGGCCAAGTTCGAGTCGGACTCAAGCACGAATGGTTTCGTATCATTATCTATAATAAGACAATAAAATCACGTCTCTTGTGTCGGAGCTCCCTGTCTATTTTAACATTCTCAAAGTGTTATTCAACACTTAGGAAAGAAAAATACTTATTTAGTCCAACCCACCCGTCCGTCTTTCGTATTCATTGTTTATGGTTAATAAATTAAATATTTCCAAGTTCACAGAAGGACAACGTATGCAAAACGCGAAGAAGTCTATACTATCAACACCCACTCCTACGGCTAAGTGAGAAGGCCGTAATGATCGCGGAACTGACCAATTGTCAAACGATTACCCGTTTGCCGATAAGAAATACAAGTGCAATAGTAGGTATATACTACGACTTACTTCTTTTTATCTGTTTCCTATTGAAGTAAGTAGAAAAAAGTATTTTTTAAAATTGTATATAAGAGGTTTAATGAAAGAATTAATTTTTATGTGTTGCTTCGATCTCGTGGTCGGAAGGAAATAACGAAGATTTGTGAATAACACAAGACACATCCCGCACATAACAGAGTATGCAGAGGCAACTTGGGAACAAAATGTTAAGACACTCCGTTCCCTTGATGAGTGAGACGTGAGATCTTTCACAATAAAAAAAATATTCAATCCGAACCAGTAGTACCTGAGAATAGAGCGATCAACCACACAAACTCTTCAGCTTTATAATATTAGAATACATTAACAAAAAACGTATAATTGCGATGGCGCCACATGCACAAATAAAAGTATCAAGGGGTCAGCGAAGGAAAATGTTTCTTATAAAATAAAATAATCACTCGGGCCAGCTTAATTAGTAGATAAATTCCTTAGAACGTATTTGTTCGTTGTTGACTGGAAATTATACGACATTTGATAATTACTATGCAAATTTCCAGATGTTGTATATATTTAGTAAGTTCACTTATACCTAAGGTTCATTAACGTTACTATCTAGTGTGAAAGGATTTTAGTTTTATGCTCAAATATCTGGTCTTATGCGAGTTATTTGATATCTTTATATTTATATTATCTTTTTGTAGCAGTGTAAACAGAGAGCACAACGTTTTGCTCTGTATCGAACCCAAAATCAACGTGTTTGCGGCACATTGTCAGCACTTTATTATAAGGTAAAGTAATATTTTTGGTATTCAGTATAAACAATTTTAATTTCATCATATTTCGTCTTTTAAAATACAAAGCAAAAAAAATTTTATATAGCCTGACTTGTGGACATTTATTCATATTTAAAAAAAATATTAATTTCCCAGATATATGAGATTATTATAATAATCATAAGCTTATATAAGTAGCACTGAATAGCATTGAGTCATAACAAATCGTTCTTGACAACGTAGTGAGCAACGATTTTGATGAACAACAGCGATGCGCGGGCGCAGCCACGGAAGCGAACCTATAATTAATAGATCACCCACGCACCGACGCTTGAGATTCGCCGACTTGAATAATTCAATCTTAATGTTCACTAGCTATGAATAGCATTAACGACGACCAAAAACTTCTTTACATATTAATATTAAATCATTTTTGAAATTTTTGTGTTAATTAAATCATTATATTATTATATACAATCATAAATAAAACAAAATACCTATATACAAGATACTACCGGATTGACTAATGCTTTCACAAGGATTTAAGTCATATACATATGTGCAATATATACATTTACTCTCTTACCGCTGCTCGGCAGTCATCCAGTTCCACTTTTTCGCTGAAACAGAGTTCTTTTAGAACTAAGTCTTCCTCAAGTAATTTTATCTTTCTTACATGTTTTATGTGCGATAAACAAATATAAATATTTAAACGAAATCTAAAAATAATCTTGTCATATAGTGTAAGAAATAAAATAGCTTTATAAGCGATGAATAATCAAGACAGAGTATAACGACCATTTCCCCTGCTACCCACTAGACAGTCCTACTTCCTTGAAAACAAGCTTGTATAAATCAGTCTGCATAGATATATTATTCCAACGGTATAACTCATAAAATGTGGCATATAAGACTATTGTTCGGTTTTGGTGTACAAAGATAAAGTTGACGAAAACTTTGACGTGACAAATAAAAAGTGATTTTACTTGCTTCTAACAATTTAAAAAAAATAAGCCTCCTGGTCGAAATAAAAAAGTACAATGTGATCTAGAAATAATCGGGACGGTAAAACATTGTCATAATTTTTTAAAAAGTTGCTCTTAACTTTTTTAGGGTCCTGGTAAAGATCTTCAAAGGAATCAATTTTGTTATATATTGTTAAAACAGTTTACAAGTATTTAAGACATAAAGTGGTACTCGTCTTATCCTCGAAGGGGACTTAGCAACAAGTGTTTGCGGTACCTCTTGCGAGAGGGTGAATATCTTGAAGTAGTGGTAAGGGGAAGAAAAATAATATTTTATTCGTATATATCACACCCCTTAATAATAATGATCTCGTCTATATTATCACATAAATAATGGAAAAACGGTAGTTTCATCATCTTGAATTTAATAAAAACTATCTGTGGCTTATTAGCCACAAAAGATCACTTTAAGCAAAAATAAATAAAAGAAATACAGTCTAGTAATCAGTGATAATAATGAGACTTTTTGTAACTGATAATGTGACTTTATCAAGGTAAAAAGTATTATACGAGTATATTTAGCTTGTACATTAACACTACAGGTAAAATTCATTTATTTGGCTGGCTCTTCAACGATATTAAATATTTAAATTACATAATGGGCTGACACGCCACGCCAATAAATCACGCCATTTTGAACAAAAAAATGCATAGTAAATGGAGGAAACCTAGTGTTGAGACTGTGTAAATACCCTCGAATTTCATAACATATTAGAGCTATACCTACAAAGTCAAAGCAAAATATTTATTAAGCCTGCTGGTTATATGTTAACTGGGCAGGCGAGACTAATTAAGAAAACGTGGTACCATTGTACAAAGGACGGTAGAAAGCGGAGCGTGCCGCAGCAAATGTATGACTAGATCCTGTGTTTTTCATAAGATACCAATGTGATTTATGAGCCTTTGCTCTAAGCATTTCATCCTATAATAATATTTATTTATGACGATATATTTTAGAAATTGCATTAACCAGTATGACATCATATCTTTTATTATTCACATCTCACTTTGATCATGTCACGGCAAGCGAAATATTTTAAATATAAAAATTAAACATGACATTGACATGAGTGTGATTCGAAACTACGACCAGCATGTGCACGTCAATACAAGGATTTCAACGTAGCTTGATGAGGACGTGTGTGTGGCTTAGTTAGTTAGTTCTTTTCTAGGGAAAGAAAGGAGAAAGAAAATGTTCAAAATAATCAATCATGTCCTAAATTTGCACGATAGTGTCTTCTGTGTCATTTTATCTTATAAAGATTTATAAGATAAAATGTGGACAAATAACAAGAAAAACTAAAGAAACTCTGTTTAAACAGCACTTGAAACAAAACTAAGGAAAATCTAAAAAGCGCAAATCCATGGCGAATGCTTTCCCATGACCTCCAATAATTTGAAAGAAAGTACCAATTTCGCAGCAATTGGTCCAAATAAAACCCCATTCGGAAATACTTACATTGAAGTAAAAAGCGTGCAACAATAGTGTTGGTGTTTCGCGATTTGCTCCCACGATAGTTGTCCGTATTGATCACAGATAGTGATGTCGGTGAGTTTGTTTGACATAAGAATCGATTGTTTTATTAGTAAGAGTGATAATTTTTCATTCTTCGTTTATTGTCAAGAATCTATGGAATATTATGGAAGATAGGCAAAGAGAAACTAGTGACAGTAATTTCATCCAGTTCACCATTGTTACAATTTGAAGGATAAAATTATAATCCATTTTACCTAATATTAATTAATTTCCCTAATAAGGCGCAGCGGCATATTGTCTATCACTAATTGTGAGTTCGATTGCAATAATTTTTACTATTCTAAGAAGACAATGTGCGGTGATGAGTTCCGACTTTACATGCAATGTCTAGAAGTCTCCCTCTGCCTATCCTGTTATATATGTCATACACCAGCCATAGGCTTAAAAAAAATCAAATAAGGCTATGGTATTACTACAATAATATTACTTTGAGAACAAAATATTATTTTGCAAATAATATTATTGTACTCCTAAATATCGACACTGTCAGGCCCTAGCCGGTCAGCGCTACAACTGGTTCGAACACGGTGATGCGTCGTGCCGCCACTTTCTCTGAACCTTCGGGGAGACAGAGATCAACTATCTGACCTTATAGGATGTGAAGTTTGTAAACAAACTGTTTTATCCTTTTTTTATATGGACTGGAAAAAATTTAAAAATGTTACATGAAGTTTGAAATTAAATATACTTTGCATTATTATAAAAATGCGTCATAAAATACATATCATCTTTTAAATATTAAAACATAATCTAAGTTACCTCTGCATACACTATTATACAGAAATAGTAGAGATACATTGTAAACTTCAAAAAAATTCAAGCACGAGGACAGTGGCTGCGACAACGCTTAACATATAATATCGCGTACCGATAACGTTGCATGCGCCCGCGCAGCTGATGTTACCGATACGCAAGTAAGGCTTAGCACAAACGACATGTATTATTTATTAAGGCTATAGATTATTTTATAATATCCTATTATATTATATTCTAAAATATTTATTTTATTTACGTTTATAAACTGTATGTTTCATTACTACAATAAATACGTGTTTATTTTATTCTTAAAATTTTAATTTAAATAATTATATAAAAAAACTTAACTTAACAATTATATTTAAAAAAATCTTGCGATTTAATAAAGATACAGTTTATTATATAAAAGTTCGATGCACAGATAATAGATAGATATTACTAGTTTTGTTCCTAGATTGCCTAATGTAAAGGAGCGCAAGGTCACAATTGTATTGTGCGCGGGCATGTGCATGCGCAACCATTGTTATTGTATCTACACAACCGGGTGCCATTATACTATAATTTTTTACAACTAGTACAATCTCAAGGAGGATTCTTTTATCAGTGAGAACTTATCTCGAAAAAAAACAAATGTTATGTTTACGAAATAATTACCTACTATTTATGTACAATTACGAACGATGTATTGAAATTCAAAGTAAATTCGTTATTCTAAAACATTATATTTGACATTTCAAATAGACTCCTACAGAAATTAAAACTACTACCGTAAAACTACAATTTACATCAATACAGTGGCACAATCGTGACACATTCCGTATAGCTTTTAAAATTTCGTGCCATTAATCCCTCAACGTCAGCCCGCGACATGTATAACTAATATCTGTCAATATAAAACCACTTGTTACCACCAAGTGGTAGCCGTTTCGTAACAAATAAATGCAAAAGTCTTAAAGGCAACCACTTTCGCTACCACTCAATCATCATGAGACCACGTTTATCCATTAGTCTGGCTAATTGAAGGACAAAGTAATATTTCTGCCACGTGACTAAACAACGCCGGTCGCGCCCGTTTGTCATTGTGGACAGCCGATACCAATCTCCGTACAATTAATGTTTTGTCAACGGCCAATTACGCCGACGGCCATCCAGAGACCTCCAGAGCGACTAATTATTACGCTGCATTCTATTTTAACTATTATGAATTGCCTCGAACAACTCAAGGATTCCGGACAATTGGTCTCCGCGATCAGAAATCGTATGATTGATGATTTTCGTTAATTGGCTATCCTAGTAATTGGGATCGGTCAGAGCAATCGTTTATCTAATGGTGTCAGATAATAAGACGCTATAAATCATGCGAGGTTGACGCACTTGGGGGAAGCTTTGCGAATGATATCGCAGGAAATGGATATTACGATAACGACGCTCCCGCGCCGCGTTAGTGGCTCGCTGGCAGAGATTGCGAGACGCTAATGCTGCGTGGACCGAACTGAGAACTCGGACACGGGTAATTGAGGGCACGTACCTACTGTGCAATGTACACACTGCACAGATAGCATTGTGAATTCTGATTTCGCGCACTTCGATTGTGTAGATGCTAATTATAAGCGAAAATTTTACAATGACCATCACGACGAATTGAGAAATTTGAAAGTTGTGGGGTTAATACATTTTGGATCATGCCATTTATTTGAGAAATTTTAATTGTGCCACTTGTTAGCGCTTGTGGATATGTGTAATAGTATTAAAAATATTTTGTTGTGTTCTTCACCAATTTAGAAAAAGCCTATCAATTTCTAAAAAAGGTCAGCAAATGAGCGATATATAACTTTTTCGTATCGTATTTAAACCAGTTAGGTGTAATTGTGTCTATTTATCAATCAAGGAATATTTATGTATTTATAGTATCCGTACACACACAGTGCACAGTAGTATAGTAGTATAGTTTAATAAGTGATAAATTTTATTAGTAATGTTGATGATACAAATAGAGAAGTATAATAAAGATTTATGGTTTGGTTTCTCTGGCATTGAAGTTTATGTTGAGTTCACCATACATTTCTATTATGATACAGGTAGTCCGTCATCGGTCTATTAGTAGTCTACCCTCGGCCATGACCTACCCCAATATAGGTCACTGCTAACGTCCGCGTGGATTTTACGATAATCGCATCTTGCGAAAGCTTATTGGCAAAATTTCAAATTTCAAACGTCTGTAGTAAGTCTGACAATGAGTCGGGTGAGACGCGTGAATCACGAACGACTGGAATGGATTCGTATGTTGCGGGAACACATAATTCTTTTAGATAATGCCTCGTAACATCAAAACCATTCTTAACCAACTGACTCGAGAGTGCGTTCTCACTCGAGAGGTTGTCCTCACTCAGCGAAACGATCGTCTAGACATTATGATATGTGGCTGTAAATTTAGAATAACGGAAGCGGTGGTTTTATTTCTCGTTCATTTCAACGGGGCGTCGCATGAATGGGATGCCGGGCGGTCATCGCCAGGCCTCTAATTCTAGCCGAGGACACCCAGCAATAACACATGGATTTATAGCGCATTAGGCAGTTAAAACGCGGTGAGCATTCCGTCGGGTTCACGAGAAATGGCGTGTCAACGACCCTCGTCGCGATCTAAAAGAAAAGTGAAAGCCAGTGACAAATCCTCTGGCACGTGGCGGCGTCGGTCCTCTAATAATATACTATGGAAGTCACCTGACGAAATACATACTTATTTAAGTATATGCTTTAAATATAAATAAAATAGTATTATTTTCCGTTTACTTCATAAATTTCAATAAAAGTCTTTATTCAATTAGATCATAATAAACAAACAGTTTTGAATCATCAAAATTTCATTTGTTTCTGTTAAGAGCCAGTAAGAAACTCAACAGTTGCTCCTGTGAAACAATCCCTTAATAAAAAAAATCATAGATATTTCAGTCACAAGAAAAAAGCTCTTTCACTTTAGCGCCATATCTATAACTTTTTGCTTTAACCAAGCGTAACATAAAAACAATGGATTTATAGAACGGTAGACGCACCGAGAACACCACAGAATGGGCCGTTAAGTGTTCAATTTTATACTAACGCTCGCGCTGTTTGATGTCGGTTGTTTTCTATAAGTACTAATTATACTCTCAAACACGGGTTTGCCCTTTATCTTTGGAATCTGGCGTAAGTGCTGATATCATAAAATACCATTTGCTATGCAGAACGTACACTCGCCTTGGATATTTAATGCCTATGTTTAAGACGCCTTATCTGCATTAAATAAAAGTTTATAGATATCATTTTGATATTTAAGTACTATCTTATCATACTTTCTATTTGAGACTACAAGGCGTAGATTGTTAGATTGAAAATTAAATAGGCACCGTCGTTGGAGTGTAAACGCGATGGTTGAGAGTTCGATGTCCACAATCCGCCGCTTAGTGTCTCGTGTTATTATAATGCATGTTTGGCACTTGACGAAATAGAAGAATTCCCTATATTTTCTAATCTCTTGTGCAGATGAATCGTAGACGGAGACAGATTTTTAATTGAATGAAATTTGAACTAAGACTCATCTCTTTCAGTTTGTGACGTCTCAACGTACTGGGCGAAAACTTGTATGGATATTAGGCAATTTCGATCGATGAATAAATTCATGTTCTCCTTTAACAAAAAATAATTTATACCACCTTAATACTGGTATTAAGGTTAGTGGTAGTAACCATAACCAATAATTAACAAAACTGAACGAAAAAATATTTACATTTTTAAACTATAAATCGAGTATAATTGTTTTCAGTAGAGTTGTAAATTTAGTTTTTAAATAACTATAATATATATTGTGACAAAAGGAGTCGTTAATGCGTCGCTAATCACCCGCCCGCAAGGTCGCGCCCACCCGGACTCAGCTGACTCAGTCGTGGAAGCGGGCGAAACCTTTTATAAACTGGTTTATTTTTATACCTTAATTGCCGTGTTGTAACGAATTTTAGGTCACGATTAGTAGTTTTTAATGATATTTCGTAAATTACCATATATTATGGGGCTATTAAGTACTTACTGCTTTTTTGTTAACTTGACAGTTGTTGTATTTTTAATTATAAGTAGATTTTAATTGCGGCTTCGCCCGCTTGGTTTAATGTAAATAACTAGGAGTATGATAAGGTGGTATTCTTTATACAAGGCATCGGGTGTGTTGTCCACTGAACCATAGCGGTGTCCGCCATATCCGCGTGACTCACCTGAAACAAAAAAAGATA
This sequence comes from Heliconius eleuchia, assembly GCA_018230625.1. Lineage (NCBI taxonomy): Eukaryota > Metazoa > Arthropoda > Insecta > Lepidoptera > Nymphalidae > Heliconius > Heliconius eleuchia. The sequence goes on from DWAP01001429.1 coordinate 13,461, forward strand.
AATTAGTGCAACCATATAAAACATTTGACAATCAAATATAAATCAAAAGCTGGGTGGGAAGTAAACGTAACTTCAGTCAAATTTCGGGTGGTGTGCAAAATTAAGTTCATTGCCAGATACAATATAAAAGAAATATTCAAACGATCGTAAAAAGTCCACAAAAATATTATAAATCTTCTAAAAAGTATATGAGTAAAATAATCTTTCGATGGTATCACATTACCTTTTTGCGTCGTTAGCATTATCAAACATTGCGTTATCAATAATGAACGAGTATGTTTATTAATATTGCAATTTTTATATAATGCTTTTCTTATTTTTAAGAGTTCTATCTAAGTTTACGTAAAGTAGTTAGAAAGAACGGGTTCAGGTGTTCAGGTCAAAAGAATGAGTGACGAAATAATGGCAAAAAATATTTATAAAGCAATAATGAGTGGTAAGTGAGACAGGAGAAGATCTCGATTGAGCTTTAGGAACATAATATAGATGAAGGGATCGATGACAGTGGACGATGCAAAAGAGGTAAATATGTTGGGAAGATATCGTTTAGCGCTCCGTTTTCTTTAATAAGTTTCAGTTACATTAATATTAGATTTAATATATAATTACTGACTGCTTAATCTAGAAACAAAATTTACAAATATTAAAATGAAACCGCAGTGTTTACAAGTCACGACGATCAACGGTCACTACTCCTCGGTCCGCGCCCACACTTTACAGCTTAGAGGTTACTTGGGATGGAAATGGTCTACAGCTGGGTATTGATAATGTTGAGTACTAATGAGCCCTGTCTTTGCCTAGATATATTTTGAAAAAAAAAACATGACTTAATAAATAAAAAAATACAATCACTGATATAACTATTCCAGTAAAGTATTTTCTCATATCCATTTCCCAATTGAGCACAGTCTCTGTTGGACTTCTTTTTTTTATTTTTTTAGTTATTAATTAAAATAGAAAGATTTATACTTCAATAAGTAAGAACGGGGGACACTATTCAAATTTGAATGATTATTAAGCAAATTAGCAATTTTGAATGATTAAGCCATTGGTTGTGGTGACCGTCTGATTGTGAAAGCGAGAGTTGTGGGTTTGACTCCCACTCTGGAATGAGCTATTTTGAATTGTCAATTCTTCGTTTTGGTTACTGGAAAAGGGGGACGTTGGTGTTAAACAGATTGTCCTAACTCTAGGTTACGGTTTCGGAATTGCGATAAGCTAAAAAAAATATTAGGACAACCACCATCATCATTTTAATCCAAACTTTAAAGTGCAATTAAAAGTAAATAATATAAAACCAAAAAAAAAACACAAAAAAGCAGTTAGTTATAGTACAGATATACGAGACAGCGGTCACTACACCGCGCCCACACCTATCTAACAAAACGTAACGAAATAATTTATAGCCGATACGTGTAAGACATGCTAATTGTTTATATTGTTAGGCGTATCTTATTAGGAAAATTCATTAAAAATAGTCAAACATTTAAGATTATTATATGTCAACAATAATACATGTAAATATCTATAAAAACAATTATAGATATTTACATTTAAATTCTATGCGCTTAATTTGAGTATTAAAAATATATATATAAAAAATATATCAAATGTGGATTTTTAATCTTAGGTATATTTCAAGACGTTTTTAAAAATGACTTCATCCTTTCCATGTCATGTCGAGTAACTTTTTTTTTTAATATCAGTGTTATTAAGCAGACTGCATCTTTTGGCCCGAGGTTTTATGTCAGTGTTCCAGAAAACCTAAATTAGTGAAAAGAGGTCACTTTGCATCCTTTATGTAGAGCTTTTTAAACAACTTTTACGTTCATTCCAAATAAAGCTTGAAAAATATATATTTTTATTAATTATTATGCATATACGGAAGAAATTTGAGGAAAAATCATTGTTTCTACAAAAAGACAACAAACCTAATAAAAATATTTTACCAGTGATCTTCCGGGGATAAGAATAAAACCCACAACCATCACGCTACTACACAACTTTCGTAGTTAGTTAAGTTAGTTTTGTTATAGTAAGTTGTATAGTTTTTTTTAACTTCACGTCGTATCCTGCACATAGTAGGGTAGGCAAATGGAACATAGTGTTACGATCCTTCCCCACTCCCTCCACCGAATCCTGGAGAAATTGCGTGTTGAGAATTAAATGAATTGAATGAAAATATTATATATTTAATTTCCTCGAGTGCGAATCGAAAAATCGAAATGCGAATCGAAAATACATATTATACGTACAAATAGTATAACCACTCAAGTAGAGAATGTTGCAATATGACTTGATGGACTACCGTCGTCGGTCACTACTCGGCGCATTTGATGAACATTTCAGCTTTTTAATATGTTTATTATATATAAAATATCAATAAA
>DWAP01001430.1:0-15847 GCA_018230625.1 Heliconius eleuchia
ATTGTAAATCCTGCCAAGTGAAAGCGTCTATGTAAAACTTTAATAATATAATTATATATTATATATTGAAATAAACAATTTAAAGTACAAAAATGCAGGCACAGATGTGTCGAGCGCTGGCGCAAGCGTGTTGGCTCATAGCGTGATCTTTTGAAGGATTTCGATGTTGTTTCTAAGCATTATTTACTGTGAACGATATTGTATTTCCTTTTTGTTTTCTTTTTACTCAATTTCTCCAGTTCATCTGGCATCTGATATGCTATTTATTATATTTAGAAATATCTGTAATAAAATTAGCTTTTTAAATGAAAAAGACAATTTTATTACAGATATTTTGTATATTTTACTTGCTACAACGAATACCGGAGCAAGGAGATAAGAAAAATCGTTCTCCCTCGTGGGGATCGAACCCATAACCACCGTTCACAGACAGTCGTTGTGCCACTGCGCCACGAATATTTATTTTAAAATATTTGAGGTATTAAATTATATATATATATATTTATTGGGATCAAAATAATATAATGCTTTCGAAATATTAAAAATAATAAAAAAATATTATTGTTTTATTTTATTATTCTAAAGAAAGCGAATATATTTCATATTTATATATTTTATTATTTATAAATGTGGCGATGATTTAATACAAATTACAACATGTTCATAATATATGTTTACTATGCTATTATTGATTAGATATCACTTGTTGTTTACAGCTTATTTGTATGAATACCATTTTAGTGTTACAAAATGTTATCAAAGCTGATTAGAGCGTATGAGTCTATCAGTCAGTAGTAGTAGGTTCGATATTGACGTTCATTCTTTGACGTTTAAAGTGTAGATGTTTAACGTGTCCTCTTCATGGAATTTATGAATTTAGACCGTCTCGGAGGATGACTGTAATCGCAAAGGTTGTAGGTTCGATTCTCACCCTCATGATTAATTATTTTTAAAAATATTTTCGTTTCTCCGTTCTCATAAGACAGTGCGCGTCGTTGAAAGTCGCACTTCAATATGCAACACAATGCGACAGAGAATGTCTCAAATACCGGCGGAAAACGAAGAAAGGAGAGCTCTGACACTCTGTTCTCTCTGCCTATGATGATATGAGAGTAAAAAAGACAAGTTATATAACTATTTTCATCTTTTTATCATATTATTTAATATTAAGCAAAGATTTAAAAAAAATCTAGATAACAAGCCTAAGCCTTCTTTAGTCTGTTAATCTGTCTATCGTCTAACGCATTTCTCGATAACCTCACGTTGTTATCAATATGAACAGACGCTATTGATAACAATATCGTCTATAGTACGTATTGTTTTTATTTAATCTTATGATTAAGCGATACTTATTATCTATACTTTAATGTATTTCAAATGAAGTATTTTAGTTGTGGGCTCAATCTCATTTGTAAGGAAATCATAAATTATATTTGAAATATATTTTTTTGAAAGGCCTTAAAGGTGCAGCGGCACAAAGCCTGCAAATGCAACGGTTGTGGGTTCGATCCCTACTCGAGAGCATACATTATTTATTGTTTTCATTTCCTCGCTCGGACATTCCATTTTGTAATCCGCAAATGAACATGTGATGGGTACATTTGCTTCTAAAGCTAACAACTAAAAAATCCTGTTCTTGTTAGAATATTTGCTGAGTTGCATTACTTGTTTTTAATGTTTAACAATGTCTTTATCCAAACAAAATATAGAAAATTGTGTCTTGTTACGAGATTAAAAATAGTTTTATTTATATTTTTTTATAGCAGCTGTCAGTGTGTGCGAATATTATTGTTATTATTATTTAATCGTCACGAGCGATCGAAGCGAAGCGATGTCAGAGTTTAATATAATATATTATAATTGATTATGAATTTGTTATTTGTAGCACCGCGATATATACACTAATATGTTCAGTTAATGTGATAATAATTCTTATCAATTATTTTTAAATCTCAGATTAGGCTAAGAATTATCACTTTGCCTTCGTTTAATTTCCCGTCGCAATTCCATTGATATTGTTGTATAATTGAAGTTGTATGATTGTAGGAGCTTGGCGACTGTGCTAACATATAAAATTATTAAGAATTGTCACTATATATATAAAGACTAGGTCTTCCTGTTGATCTGTCAATAGTTTGGCAGTTGTGATGCCTTGCTGCGTGCACCTTAATATTGATGTTTATATTTCCTTACCATCTTAGCTGCAAGTCAAAGTCTTATGTTATAGTAAACTTTTGTTATGTGAATGTGAAAATGTCTTTAACATTTATTATAATTATACGCGGTTTAGTTCCGGTGTTCAAAACGAAGCTACTTATACAATATAAATAAAACTTATTTTTAGAGTATTATTACTACACTTAGAAAAAAGAAATACTTCTTTAGAGACCGCACGCAAATTAGAACGTTTTCGTTCATTTTTTGGGTACCGTAGCTTTTAGGTAAAAAAAGGAACTCTCATAAGATCACTTTGTTGTCGGTCAGGTCGCTAGGAGATATCGAGTTGAAATTCAAATCATATACTCAGATCTGCAGTCCCTTGATTGCCTGAACAAAACGTATTTCTACATTTACTAAAACAAGATATAGCTGTGTATATCGCAAAAAAATGCGTTTAAATTACATTATAAATGGAATCAAAATTAATAGGGTATTTCCGGTTGATCTAGCTCAGGAAAAAATCTGAAAGCTATATATTTGTGATTAAATGCTAAAAAATAATAGACTTAAAAAGGGGACAAAATTTGGTATAGAAGCTGCTCAAAGTGTAAGTGCGGTAGGTATCAGATGAAAGGGCTCTGGCTAAGCTAAGCTTGAATATCAGAAAAAGCTCGAAACCAATTTTTGTACGAAACCCTTGGTGGGCGAGCTTGACGTGCCGCTCGGCTCGCTTGTTCGGGTTATACGTTCTTTTAAAAAATGGTACTACTTAATAACTAAAATCAAAAATCAAATCAGCTTCACGCTGTATCCCGTACACAGCAGGGTCCCTACCCTGAAGAAGAAGGAACCTAGTGGTCAGACACTCCGTTCCCCACTTTCCGCCAAATTCCATTGCATGTTGAGTGGCGGAACTCAACGCCGTTCTTTGCTTCGACACCAGAGCGAAGAAATGAAATTATAAATGTAAATAAATATTTCATCTCCTCGAGTAGGGATTGAACCCATAAGCAGTCGATTTCACAATCACACTTTATGCCCCTGCGCCACGACTGGCCTCTGCTCATTATATAGTACTACTTATTTTATTAATATTGCTAATTACTATGCCATCTTTTATTGTTACAAGTTTGTGCTGCGTGTTCTAAATTTTGCGAATCGCGAAATTTTTTATATTGTTGTTGCCTTTTTGACTTTATAAATAGATTATAATTAAAATTAAGAATCAATTGAAACAATCAATTTATAAGTACTATCGCAAATTTAAATTGTTATGCTTAGTAGTAGATATTGATATATTTTTTTGTAGGCCCAGTCCTGTAATTATATATTTTTTTCTGTCTTTACTCACAAAGAATTATCTTCCATACAACTAGGTGCTCGATGAAACAATGGACGGCCGTCAATTTGATCCCTACAAGCGTTCCGACGTGTACTCCCTAGGGCTGGTTCTGTGGGAAATGGGCCGCCGCTGCTCCCCCGTCAGTGAGGAGTATCAGCCCCCATACCACGATAGCGTGCCCCCAGACCCCGCCCTGGAGGACATGAGGAGGGTAGTCTGTGTGGAACGACGAAGACCGGTAGTACCTAATAGATGGCACTCGGATCCGGTGAGTTGGGGTGTGATTGTGGATGTGCTTCTCGTCCATATTTATGTTTGTTATTGAGGTGGTGGTGGTTAATATTGTAATATAATTTTAATTATTAAAAAAATAAGCTAAGCCTAAGTTAATGCCTAAGTCTTGGTACCAAATAGAGTAAAATGACATTAATTTTTGTTTTCCCACATGAGAAATCATCAATCATTTTGCTGCCGATTGATTACTGATGCCGAAACTATCAAATATTGTAGGTGTTATCATCAATATCGAAAGTGATGAAGGAGTGTTGGTACCAAAACCCGGCAGCGAGGCTGACCGCCCTCCGTATAAAGAAGACACTCGCCAGCGTCGCGGCCGCCGATCACTACAAGATCTAACCACGACCGCACACGCCACAGCCGTGGCAAGTGTGCAGGCCACAGTCGTGCCAACCACAACAGGCAATAACATGTCAAGACAAGCCACAGCAACCTCACGTGCAACACTCATCACAACCAGACGAGCCACAGCCGTGGCAAGTGTGGCAGCCGCAGTCGTGTTAACCAGGTCACGGCAACCACAAACATGTCCGGACAGTGGCGACAGGCCACGGGCCACGGCCGCCATGGCTTGGGCAAATAGACATCGGGTTATGTAAGGGCAATTATGAACAAGTTAATTATACTACATAATATATAATATATTTTATTATAAAATACAAGATTATTAAGTAACCTAATGTTCAAAGTTATGGGCGAGTCAATGGAAATTGCAATAAATATATAAGGTGAGATGTGAGTCGACTACCACCGCCGTATTAGAGTGCGTAAGAAATTAACTACTGAGCTGTAGGCGTGAATTATTAATGAAATAATATAAATGAATGTTATTATAATTATGATGGCATGAAATGCTTCTAAAATTTGTTTATACGATTTGACTTTAAAAAAATATAATAGTAATAGTAATAAGTATTGTGAAGGTAACTGTGAGAGATAAAGAAAAACAAAAGTTATACATTTTGTTATTTAGTACAGAAACCTATGTAACTTGATGTCTAATTATTATTAATTAGTGACTATTAATAATCTATTAATTGATTGGTAACTATTAATTATTGATTATTATTAATAATTAGTTATTCAAAAACGTCCCTTAAAGTTAATTTGTATTGTATATTATTGTATTGTATTCTAGTAAGGTCTAGTTTATTTATTCAAGTAATGCAGGTTAGTTGTAAGTATTAAAAAAACTATTTTTCATATAATTAAAAATAAAATTTGAATGTAATTTCGTATTGTATATGGATTTTGGTCACAGGAACAGAATTTTTGGGTGATGGTATTAAAATATACAGCCTTAATTTATTTATAAGTGTTAGTGTCACTTTTTTTCATTATAAATTAGATGAAAAAAAAAACTAAGTTCATCGTCAGTTTACTTTATAATTGATATAGGTTATATGAAAATATGTTTTTTGTTGAAATATTGTTTTGTCATTGTAGATTACATGAACGAAAAATTACATATAAGTGGTAAGCAATGTGATGAAAATATATGAGGACTTTTTAGGTAATTTGTTATAATTGTAATATGCAACTCGACTTCAAGCAATAATATGGACGACTAATATATAAGTAAGTACGGACGCGCGGTTCCTCCCGCTAATTTTTATATATACATTTTTATATATATATATATTTATATTAAAAAAGTGTTTTGTAATGTTTTGCACTTTACAAGCTTATATATTTTATATGGTGCGTTTAGATGTAACTGTTGAAGCGTTGTAACAAACACAAAATCAAGCAAACACACACGTTTTGAACTGTTTAAGGGACGTTTTATGAATTTTTACATATGTTTCGTAACAAGCAAACAAACAAACAAACAGATAAAATTACTAAGTTAAGTTGGTTGACGTTGGCTGTACGGTCAGTTACAGATGCAAATTCGTCATTTTCCATAAATTCAATGCTGATGGGACGTTTCGTAACTGTGATTTTTTTTCTAATACAAACCAGTCGACGTTGACTTTTAGATTAAGCAAATTATCAAATTAGATACTGTAGATTCGTTTCTAAGCTACTTTCGAGTTGACCGGACGCACATTATTAGCATTTTTGTCCAATTTTTACTACCGTCAATAATGCTATGATGCAAGGAATATATAAAATATATAAATATTTTATTGTCTTTTCACGCTTTTTTACCTTTTTAATATCTTAATTTACGATATACTAAGGTCCAATTATAACTTAACTTAAAACTAAAAGTAATAATAATCTAAGTGAATATCAACCTTACTTGGTAGTGACGTTTCAGGCGTACAGCAGGCAGAGGGAATCTAGTGTTAAGACACTTCGTCCCCTTCGCATCTCGCACTTTCTGAGACGTGTTGAGTGGTGGAATTCAACGCTGCGCCTTCGCCTACCACAAATGAGGATCGAACTCACAACTATCGTGTTTATAATTACTGTTGTCGATACTGTTTAAATCTAAAAAGTATCATTAGTTGGGAATGTAGTTTTGTATTTCGTACGGAATATGAATTTTATGGTCATAAAAAGTATTTTTTTTATATTTTTCTTCATATTTTTTTTTGTTTAATATAAACGTTGTATTTTTTAAAATTATAGTTTATATGAGCGAACATTAATGTGTGATATGTGATTTATATATTAAAAAATGGAATGGGAATGAAATGAAATGTATATTTCCTATATAGCCTATTTTTTTATGTATTTTATAAGTGATCTGCTTTTTTTTCTCGTGTTACACCTCTGTTAGTAACGTGCGTCCGGTCCCCCTTTCCCGATCCTACCTCTTAGATTGTATTCGTATCGAATGGAGCATTTATTATATAATATAATGTAATGTTATTCAATTGTAGTGATTCTTTTGTTACCACTTTGTTAGGTGTAAAAAAAATTGTTAAGTGGATTCCAATTTTTCATATTATTCTATTATATATGTATTTCCATAGCTAAATGTTGATGGAGCGAAATTAATAGTTTAAAAAGCTAAAATTTTTGTTTATTTGTTTGTCATAAATTCAACTTGTTTGTGACGAATGTTCATTTTGTTATAGTTATGTTGTTTGATAGTTTTATATATATTTACTTATTTTTGCACGTCGTCTCTCTTTTTGCAGGATAAGGATTGTATTTTTACCAAAATTGTATGTCGAGTGATGAAACTTAAAATCACTCCCTGGTTTCACGTTTCGCTCTGTCATCATATATTTTGGCTTTTTCTATTGCACCGTCAATATTTATCTATAGTTCAACATTATATGTAATGAACAGATTTTCTTATTGTTCGAACGTTGTCGAAATTTTAATGTAACTTATGTAAATACTATGGTTGGTAAGAGTTTTTTATAATCGCCGTAGATTGTACTACATTTTTTGTTTTTTAAAGTTAGCACCGTACGATTGGTCGCATGATCGCTGTTAATATTTGGAACAAAATATATATTATACAGGCGTATGATAATTTAATCAATTATATATAAAAATATAGTTAGTTATTGCAGTTGAGTTTTAGTAGGAATATTTTGCACTAGGGCACCTATCACTAGCTTTCTACACACTCTTTGTTGTGTTCATTATTATGATTAAGTAAGCCTAGTCCGATATTTAAAGAAATAATAAAATGACGTACCTATTTTGATAGTAATCGTGCGATTTTATAGATTTCATTTACATTCACTATATATAGTTTGAATAGTTTAGAAATATAGTAACAATGAGCAAAAACATTTGGCTTTCGTTTACACGCCAGGTAAACACACAACTATAGTTAGGTTTGTTTATACAAATATACATACGTATATACATACATATACATATATAGTGAATGTTTATACGTGTGCGGGTGTACGGCTTACATTTGTAGGTTCACCATTTAAAGAAAGAAGTTAACTTTTAATTGAATTATAAGTTGGATCATTCGCACTCGTGTACATGTTACAAGTATATATTATACACACGCTATTTCACTTCCATTCCCCTCCACTACGACCCCTCGATCCCCACCCCCCTTCCCCCCACTTACCTCTTTACCTATAAGCCCCCATATAATTCCTAAAAGCGATTTGAACCAGCTCACGTCGCGGTCGGCTACCTCGACTAGTATACGATTATTACGACTACATGATTACGACGAGATGATAAGGGAAAACCAGTTCAATCCAGTCAAGTGTAGTCCACAGATTATACAGCTTATTTTACAACTTTTTAATATTCTTTTCTTATTCCTTCTCGATCTCGTCCCCACCCCTCCTTCTCCCCCACCTTGAAATAGTAAATGTTAGCAGTTATCATGTTTTGTTGTGTAATTCCATAGATAGGCTTACAGATAGTTGGTACGTAGCAATAGCAAGGTCGAACTTGGTCTTCCAAAAGGTGATTTCGATATTCGACAGTACTCGTTGACCTCCTCGCTGCTAGAGTTTAAGTGTAACTTTTTTGATGTGTTATATATTAAAGTGAAGAGTTTAAGACAGCGGTTCTCAAACTTTTACATATAATATAACTATATATGTATTATACATACAGTAATGTTACGCAACACGTTTTACCTGATGTTGACACACAAGCAATATGACGTTTTAGTGATAGTTATAGTGTTCATAGTGGCGCCCCCTCCATCCCCTCCACACACCCCCTCCCTCTCCCTCTACCCAGAACTCCACTCAATCCACGTCGATATGTCGCTGTATTTTATTATCTTCATACGATAATTGTGTATGAACGCCACCGCAGCTACTGACTTGGCGGTTTTGAAGTGCAACTTAGTTTTATATATAACTTATACTTAAAAACCGTCAGCTCTGTTTGTGAAGCGGCGTTGTTACACAAGTACCTATAGTAAGCTATAGTTTAGGGTAACGGCACATTTATTAGACATGTTTTTGTATTTGTAACGTACAAGTGTTCATTTAAGGTGAGTTGTAGTGAGTTTTAGCGGAACATTGACATGGTGTTGATTGTTATTACACGTTGTTCTGTTCAGGTTTATTAGTGAGAGTGGGCGGAGTCGTGTCCCGAGGTGGAGCTTTGTCTTATATATACGTTTAATGTATTATACATATTCAAATTATATTCAATTTCTGCCATATTTCGATGGCATGCATCAATCCTTCGTCAGATCGTTCTAATTTGTCTTAGTTTTTTGCACCTTTCAAGCTTACTTACACTTCGATCGTGCTTCATTAAACAGAATCACGTTATAGAAACAAAAGCCACATTTTATTTATCACCTTATAGTTATACAGACATAAGTCTAGATTAATATTTAGTCTCGCGTAGAGTAGTGTCAGTAGATCACTCGACACAGCTTGACGACACGACACGACATTAGAGCTCGCTTGGACACTGTAGAGATTATAGATGAATTCGTTATATTATTATCTTAATGATAAATTTAGGCTGTAAGTTATATGTAGGTCATGGTTGCCCGCTGCACACGCCACTGGCAGAAATGCCCATTATTGGCAAAACTGTTAACTTAAGTCCGTTGGCAGAACTGGCGTTTCTTCAATTCTCGACCACAAAGTCGTTTCTACGGGTGCTACTGAAACCGCATGCACTTTAAGATATCATTTAAGTACCTCAGCGTCATCGTAACCAACCAACGTTTATCCAGAAATCCGAAAATTTAAGAAACGAATATTGCCTATTTACTTATAACGACGTGTGTGTACATTTTTATGTGTATCAAAAAGATATATTTTGCGAGTTTAAGTCAAATAGTATAATAATTTCGCATATTATTATTAAACTAACATATATAGTATACACACTGTTATTTAACTTGAAGCTACAACATACATGATATATACTGTATTTATAGAATATATTAAGAAAATTAACAAAAATTAAAAGAGGTCGTTTATACAGGTGTTACAAAATAATACAACGTGTCTATTGAGACCTAGGCCCGCGACGAGGTCTAGGTCTACATGGCCCGCACATAGAATCTAATGAAACTAAATATGTGCTTCGAAAATGTAACAAAGTTTATATTTATAAAGATTGTTCGTGTATTGAAAGTTATATGGTACTTATACATCGACGTAATGTTAGAAATAAGATTATATATTGGATACTAGTGCGAGTGAGTGAAACAAATTGTGATATTGATAATGGTTATTTATTAAAGACAAACAAACATACAGTATATATAAATACATATATTTGTATACGGATAGACGTTGGTCGATCGGCGTGTGCAGCGTCGCAAGGCGAGTCATGGCGTTAATACTACCTTGCATATTTATCTGAACACCCTGTATCAATCGTCATATCATCAATACAAAATATACATCATAGATCCATTTTAAATAAAATGTTTCTAATATAAATATAAAATATAACTTCTACATTATATAGGTTTTTTTATCGTAAATCATCTCAATAAGAACAAATTGCGAATACCAATAATTACTATCAAAAACCGAAAAAAAGATTTTCTTGTATATAAATACAAACATTGATAAAAATGTAAGGTAGTCCATAAGAGAACTTAAGCAATATATGTATGTACAAGTAAAGCGCCAGCAATAACCGGCAAGCGTCATATCAGTCGCGGGGAGCGGAGAGCGGAGACACATACTTTATTTAATAACACATTACATAAGATTTACGAATTGTTTACGGAGTGGTCTAATTAATTGAATAAAACCAGTGTTTTTATAAGTGTTGTTTTATTTTAGATGCTCTTTAAATGTACCTATTTTATTTACTTAATTTTTTTTGGAGCTTATTGGTGGGGCTGTGTGACAGCGGCTATGGTTGTCAATCCCCACTAGAAGGAATTAAATGTTTATATTCCACTGATATGGTAAATAGACGCGTGGTGTTGAGCATCATTGATTGAAAAATACGTACCTAAACCCTTTTGCCAATCCTGCTATGCGGGATAAAGCGTGAATCTAAAAACGTTACCAAATAGCCTCCGCATACGATGGCTATTAACTTGAATCTGATTATAATTTTTTTTTCAATTAAAATATTAAATATTTCTTTTCTCTCTGGACGGGCACAAGGCAATTTGTATTGTAAAAAAATCTAATATTAAATTAAATCAGCTTCACGCTGTATCCCGCACACAACAGAGTAGGGAATCTAGTGTTAAGACACTACATTTACTACTTTCGGCCGAACTCTGGAGGCATTACGTGTTGAGTGGCGAACAAAATGGAAATATATAAATATTTCATTTCTTTGAGTGGGGATCGAACCCGGTTTCGGTTTAGGTTAGATCTGATCTGAAAAATCACTTCTAAATATTCGTAATTCTAATATCTGTTGTGAAAAATATTGCATTTGAATCAAAATATATTTGAAAACAAGAACTCTACTATAATAGATTTATTTGTGTCAAAGTGCCAATAAAAGAAACTTGACATCATTCGCGTATTTAACCTGCACAAGATATTTGAATGTAAACTAAACTAATATAAACAAAAGAAGAAAAATAAAATAAAACACTCATAGACAATTAAAATTTGTTTATTCAATAAACTCGTAAATATTACTAGTCTACAACACTGTATTCCGTGGGTATATATATAGACATCAATACATTCAATATATTATCAGTAAAACACTAACAATGATAAGAACACAGGAGAGGGGGATATTGTGCACTTCAAGTGAATCAATATGTAAAATAAAATAATTCTTACATCTAACCTAAAATTACAAAAAAAATAAATCAGACAATCAATGGACGGAGGGGTCGCCAAACTTAAAGTACATAAGCAGCGTGCATTCACTCTTTTTATAAAAAATAGTCAATTTGTTATTGTCGTATACTACAAGTGAAAGTAAAAAGTATATATTTTCTACAACATACACCAGAAATATAATTGTTATACAATAAAAAAACAATAAACAAACTGCACACAACTAAAGTCAATAAAAATTGACTTGAGATTCAAGTTTCTAGTAAATGCATGCATTCCTTTCTTTTTGTCGACAGTCTCAGTACCAGCGTTGGACCCATCTAGCTATGAAAGCTAGGAACTAAAACATAGTTGGGACGTAAAGGTTCCTACAACATTTATATTTAAACATATGTATAGACACTTACATTATATACTTTAGAAGTAACATAGACCTTTCCTAATATAGAGAGTAACAGTAAAGTATCTACTAAAGAAGTAAAATAAAAAACAGGACGGAAGGGTTACATAATATAAAAATAATTAGGCATATGAAACTTTGTGCTCATAGGCAGCATCCTCGTTCCAGATCTCTGTCTCTACAAATGTAGAGTGCCGGAGCTTGCACCAGCGAGCTCCGAAACGCAGAATTAATATAATAACCATGAGGACAAATAAAGAAAGAATGGCTACGGCGGGAAATATCATTAGAAAAGCCATTTTAAATGTCACTTTCTCTCTTATGTAGTTCAAGATACTCCTGGGAAGAGGTCAGTGGCTGGCGAGATACAGATGAGGGGATTTCAGAGTGGTGGTGGACCTCCTGGTACTCTTCACTGATGTAAGGGATGTATTGATGCTGGAACTGGCGTTCAAGCTCAACAAAGTCGAGGGGAGGCTGCTTGTGAGGAGTTGATGACCACACTGACACAATGAAGCGGTTCCCTGTAAAGAGTATGGAAGTATTTTAATTTTTTTATAAGATATAGTATCATAGATATATTATAAGATAAAAAGGTAACAGAACAGTCGATATGTTTATGTGGCGGCCTAGAACTTAGGCTTCCTCAACTTTCATACATTGTATACTCAGGATAAAATAAGCAATAGTAAGATATCACATCACCATCTATGGCAAACTTTAGAGTGGCCATGATTTTTTAATCATATTAGATTACTTTCAAATTAGAAGTACTATTATTCTAATATTATAATGAACTGATATAGTAATGGTGAACCATAAATAGCTAAAATTAATGTTAGTGTTAGTTAGTTTTAGTTATTTTGTAATAAAGTTTAGATCAGTTCAGGTCTAGTATCAGATGGGTGTTGTAATATATAACAGAAATTGAAGTAGAGGTATAAGTAAGCTGTAGACTCACCAGTATGTCTATCAAGCCAGTACTCAGAGTACTTTGAACAGCAGCAGACGAAATTCAAGATGAGCAGAGAGCCGAGGATGACGGAGCAGATTGCTATAGTTATATAGAACGGTGTGAAGTCACCCACTCTAGAAATTAACGGATTTATAGACTTGTACGTCCCATTTCCTGTAAAGTAAGCGTGAGAGTCATATGCCGACATTTTTCGTATTACAACCTGCCGAAGAAAGAAATTAATGTTCAGGTGCGTGGACCTTCGAGGGGCGACTACGACTGGCGCATGCTAATTGCATCGCTGTGTGTATGCACTTATTATCGATCGACATCTCGAATTTAGGGCGTGGTAAATAGGTCAGTCAGGCGAGATTCCAATGAGAATATTATTACAACAACACTAGCTAATTAAATTCTATGGCTAAACGAAAGCTAGTCCAGGAAAATAAGTGATCTATAATTTATATTACCTGTGTATATTGTTTATAAAAATACAAAATTCTTATTCAAAATAAGTAAAATAATCAAAGCGTCGTCACACTGTATTGCCCACTGACAGTAATGACAGTTAGTGATGAGTGCGTTGTTTGGGTGAGGCCGGCGGTCGCGTCTCCACAGATTATATAAAATTATTGATAACAAATTATTAAAATAATCGAATTTCAATCTCATTTATGTAATTAATAATAAGCAATTAATATAATATTAGATAATGTCTATAATTAAATTTATTCTATTTTATTAATCATTTGCGTTTGTGATGACATAATTCTTTTAAGTGATATAAATTAATTGAGTATTTTATAATTTAGTGGTAAAGTCATTATGTACAAGTAAATTACAATAAGTAGGTGTAATACCGATCGATTGATTTATAAATTTAACTTAAGCTTAGCTTTTTAGTTTGTATTTAAAAAGATCAACTTCACGCTGCATCTCGCATACAGCAAGGTAGGAGGAGGGAACTTAGTGTTAAGGCACTCGGTCTCCTACTTTCCGCCGAATTTTCCGAGGCATTGCGTGTTGAGTGCTGGAACTCAACGCCCAACGCCAGGCTTAGGCCTTAGTGCCAGAGCAAAAAAAATGAAAATATAGGAGATAAGAATTTATTTTCTCGAGTGGGGATCGAACCGTGTAACAACTGTTACAGTTACACCCTTGTGCCCCTGCCTCGCAACGGCCTCAACATAATTAACTTGAAGAAGTAAATTATGTTAACATATGCCAACAATAATATTATAACATAAGCAACTTGCGAAGGTTAGCTATTCATAACAATATATCTCGTATATTATATTATAGTTCTAAAATAATGTTCTCCTCACCTTTCAAATAGATTGACGACTTAACATGTATTCACTATTTTTATTTATAATAGAGATGTTTTTTTTAAATTAAGTTTTTCAGTTCAGCGGCGCTTAATAGTTAAATGAAACTTTTTATTTAACTAGTCGCCGTCCGCCACTTTGTTTGGGTGGACGTTAAATCTCCAATCCCATTAAGATATTTAAATTCTCCGCTTTCCGTAGAATTCTAGAATTCTACGAAAAGCGGGGGAATTGCGTGTTGAGAGGTAGGCACCGCGCTTTCCAGAGTGAAAAAAATAAAATATTAAATATTTTATTTCCTCGAGTGGGAATCAATCTTATTTGTGCCCCTGCGCCACGGCCTAGGCGACTTTAGAGTATAAGCTAGAATATATATAGAAGAAAGGTGTTTTATTAGAATAAAGATATACCGTTTTCTTAAATAATTTTACGTTTATAAATTACTTGTGCAATAATTGTGTAACCACTCATTATTAATATATTACTAAATACCGCAAATATCATATATTATATACCTACTGTTTGCTTTTAGCATATAATTAACTTGCCGACTGATTATTTTCCCTTTTGAAAACACAATTTGAATTTAGATTGACTTTTGTTGGTGTTGTATGTTCCACGGCGTTGCATAAAACTGTAAATTGTAAACGGCAATATTAGTTTGCGTCTTTATTCATCTGTCATCAGTCAGTCGATTATATATTAGTTACAGGGGAAACGTTTCGACCTCTACTTTCGTTAATATAAGAGAACGAATTTTTAAACACTAAAGGCATTAGTTAAAAAAAATAAGCAAAGCAAATATTTCAATTCGGGCAGTCGAGCAAATATAAAAATCTCAAACATTTTGAAAGAAATCGCCGATTGCACATCCACACATGTGATCGCAGGTTCACACTAGTGATTATACGTTATTAAGAGTCCGTGATCACACATCCGCACGCGTGATACACAACCACACATCATCTTGTCAATCGACGACGGCCAACAGGCGAGTTTATCCCTACAAGAACCTTAAAATAATTTTATCTATGTGTCAGATTAGAAAAGGCACCGTTAGGACGGGGGACGGCACAGCTTTCCGCGATGGTTGTGAATCCGACTCTTACTCGTATTCAGGAAATTGAATTATTTTCATTGTCCAATGGTAACAAGACAAATCGCGGCGTTGGTCTCCACCACGCAATATTGATTGGGCGGTGTATGGAGAACAGGGTGTTTTAAAGCTAGGTTTCCTTTGTTTAATCTGGTATATGTGGGATACAGCGTGAAGTTAAAACAATTATCTCTACCAAAAATATTTCTAGGGGAAAAAATAAAACAAAATATATTCTCAATTTATACATGATATATTTACAATTACAATAAATACACAAAATTGAAATAACACGATAGTCGTTTAACGTCTTACATTACACTTAACAAACCTATCGGTATATGCGAGTTCAAATCGTTTTAAAGGAGGAAAAGTCTTATGATTTTTTTTATAATCGGCCGGCAAGGTAATAAAATATTTTTTTAGACTCTACTCGTTTTAATTGGGTGATTATTTGAATATGTGCATATTACGCGGCCCTCCCCAAATAACAAATAACTAAGTAAGATAAAATGTTATGTATTTTTTAATTAATTAACAACACTGTTACAATACTACATACTGATGTAAATAATAATATTGTTAAAAATAGCTAAGTTATGTTTGAAAACGTTTCTCAAATCTCATCACCA
>DWAP01001431.1:0-15847 GCA_018230625.1 Heliconius eleuchia
AAATTTCTTTAAAACGGTATAACTCTAAGACCAATACTATAAACCTAAAATTAAGTTTATTGTTTTATATATCTTCAATACAGATTTACATAATGAAAACTTTCGAAGAACTCCTACATTGTTTAAAACGTAGTTAAAACGATTCATGACTGCACCGTTTTGATAAAACAAAGCACAGCGTTAAATTCCGCCCTCTACACATAAAGTATCTACATTAAACAGATATTGGATAACAGTGTCTAAACACAAAGTTTTATCTTCTTACTTTTTTTTTTCTTTACAAACAAAAATAAAAAATCGTACATATCAGGTTGGGCAAAAGAAACTAGTGTTAAGACATTCCGTTCTCCACTTTCCGGATAATTTTCGACAGATTTCGCCGCAAACCGTCGCGTTTCCAGTGATACACTGAGCCACGACGACCGCAAACAAACATACATTTTATTAATCTATTTTCATGCAAATCTAGCTATTACAGCTAACCAGCCCCCCGCAGCGCTAGTGCTATCTCTCAAAGGACGTGACATCGTAATGGGTCCTGCCTTCCGACGCCCGCCGCTTCCGCTGTGTAATGTATACTGCATCCGAATGCAATTTACTATCTGTTTGGAATGTATTGCGGTTAATGACTGTTTAGTTGACTGTTTGGTTAGGTAAATAGTTCAGGTTCCCGATGTATCCCTAAGGAACATAGTGTTAAGATACTAAGTGTATTCCTCAATTTCCGCCGGTTTCTTCGTGGCATTACGTGTTGAGTGGCGGAACTCAACGCTGGACTTTTTGTGTTGGTGCCAGAGTAAAGAAATAAAAATATTAAAAAGTTAAATAGTTAAGTTGCATATAATATTTTTTATTGTTTTGAAAGGTTTATATTTTTTCGTATGTTACGCACTTACGTCGCATATGAAAAATATAGTGACAGACTCTTTTTTGTATATTAGAAGAGAAAGTAACACAGTGTCTGACTGTAAGTAAATATGATGGTTGGGCGCTTGCTGCCTTCTAGGGCGCATACCACCTAAATATGAAAATAGTTATTAGTCACTACTTATTTAAATTCCAACACTCTAGTCAAAGAGTACAAATGTAATGAAACTTAAATCTGTCCTGATGCCCGGTTGCTTTTGCGTGCCCTGTCATATACCGGATAAAAAATTATTAACTATATGAGATTCATTGAAACTTCCACATTTGCTTTTCTTTCTTCAAGTTCTTCTACGCATTTTTATAAAAATATGTAAGGAATAACTATAATTATATACTGTTGGTTATTTATTTTAAACCATTTAACATCAAAACCTGTTATCTAGAGATAACAAAACATATCTGTAATAATCTCGTTATAGAATATATTTATTTACATTATTGCTCTATTACATAAATATCACAATGTACATACAGTACTCGTATAATATAATGGGATGAACTTGTCAATGCTGGGCTTAGAGTCAGTAGTTCATTAGGCAACAGTTTAAGATGTTAAATAAACATAGCAATATTATTGAATAACTGGATGGTGTTATGCGTTTTGATGAAAAAATATATAAATCAGCGTGACGCACGTATCCCGCACACAGGGTAAGCAGATTGAACTTAATGCTATATTATCTTAATATTTATTTCTATATCTGTAGTTAAAATAATCAGAGGCTAACGTGGCACAGGGGTACTAACGTGCAACTGTGAACTCGACAGAACTCTGAGTTCGATTCTCACTAGGAGAAATGAAATATTTAATATCTTCATTTTCTCGTCTTGATAATTTGTATTCCACCATTCAACACGCAATTCCTTAAGAATTAGGCGGAAAGTGGGGAACTCAGGACACTAGTTCTATTTAAATACTTCTGGTGTAACGGAGTGTTTTGACACTAGCAATAAATAATATACATAGTAAAAACATTATTTTATATTTATATATTTTCCCTCAAAGTGTTTGAACAAAATGTTATGTTTGGTACGGCTCAATAATAGACATTAAATGTCTAATATTGTGGTAAGTGAAGAAAGCAATGAGAGTCGTTTCTCCTTGATAAAAAAAATTGAAACGCATGAAAGTATTCTCTCTTTTCTAAATTATAAAAAAACAATTGTATACCTTAATTTTAATGGTATATTTGTTAACGCTATTCCTCTATATCAAAATAAAAATGTTGATATGGAAATTTTTTAACAAAATAAATTAAATTTTTAGTAATAAACAAAAAATATTCCGCATAATACCATCCAAACAACCCTACTAGATTAAGAACGCTAATCAGCGAGGGTGCAAAATACACGGCCCTCTGAACGAGGCACAAGTGCTAAAAACACAATAAGATGCACTACATGAAATTTATCCTTTACAAAATTATATCTAAGCTATTTTATACCTTATTTTTATATCAACAAGTATTATTAAATATTTTATTATATGAAAAAATAATTTTGTATTCAATCATGATTCGTAACGCCTTCGAAGTGTCATATAATAATTCATGACGAATATAAATACATATTTTCAATTGCATCATTATTATGATATGAAAGGGTGTTGTAACGTTTATACCGTTTTTATAGCGATAAATACTCGAGGGTAGTTTTATAGTAACAATCGTTTTGAATTTGAACTTCGGGTGGAGTATTTGATTAACTTTTTATATGAATGTGGATGTAAATTATAGTTAGTATTTTGCTCTTGATTTGTTCAATGTAGTTTATTTAAATGTTAATATATTTTGGCTTAAAAAGAAAAAAAATACGTAGAGCTTTTTTCTGAATAAAACCAAGTGATTTTCACAATATTCCGTAATCTCAAGGTTATATAAGCTTATGAAAATATGGAATTCTAACAGGATCAAAAATTTCTTCTTTACGTATTTTTAAAATGTTATTCCACACTTGAAAATATACGTTTTCAAGTAAAATTTTCTTCATTGGTTTATAAATTTCTACATGTCACATCTAAATATGTAATTAAACACATAACAACTACCATTTATCATTCAAGTTTATTAAAGAAAAGTTGAAATCCACATAAATAATTATAAAGGAAATACTATAAAGGTACACTACACTTCGGTACAGAAGAGAACGAAAGTGTCTTAACATAAAGATACCAGGTTCCCTCTGCCCTCTCTGACCCTGCTATTTACATGTGAGGCAGGCACATGTAAATACAAATGCGTGAGACAAAAAAAAAATATTCCGCTAAATTATATGTGAATATTGAGTTAATTTTTCCAAACAACTATTAAAATAAAATATAAACTATAAACTTTTAAATTAAAATAAAAAGTATCGATCAGAAGTTGTAAATATATTTTTGAATTAGACATAAATACAAGTCTACTAAGTTAGAATTAAGTTAACATTGAGTTACAGCCGTGTATTTTTTAAAGGCTTCATAAATATGCGAATCGTGCCTTTTAACATAAAATTTAACCATATATATTAAATTCTTAGCAGTCGGGACGTCTAGGCTATTTGAATGACAATACAAGGGTAGGAGTTAGAGTGTCTGTCTGTAGGCACGTAAGGGTGGAATGTAGCATCGAGTATTTTGGGACTTTTCAAAAGGGTAATTTTTTTGGTTAAGAAGTTAAAATGTCTAATTTAGGGTTTGAGTTTCTTTATTTTTTGTTATGGTTTTACGTTGTATTAGCTTTGCGTATATTATCCCCAGTGGGAACAAAACCCACAACGCTTGCGTTTTCTGTAAGACGTTGTGCCACTGTGCCACTACGCCTCTAGCTGTTTTATTGACAAATATTGTAAATATACGCAATAGTTACTAAAAAGCAAAATAACTATGCTACATATGGATTTATGGATCATTTTCACTTTCATTTTTTATCCATATCATGTAAAGTGTAGCTTAGAAAATTTTAGTACACATTTTTAAGAAATGTATACAAAAATATTCTATTATATATATTTAATATAAATATGTATTATAAATAATTTATACATTCAATTTTTATTCAATTAATTTATACTGTCATCATACCTTTTATTAATACTGTAAACTTATATACAATATTATTTCGCTATGATGTGAAATTTCTACATAGTTTTTTTTTTGTATATTAACACAAATGTTCCGTTATGTTATCATTATGTATAAAGAATAACATTACACTTTTTTTTATTTACCACAACTAAAAAATATTTTTTTACTTATAAAGTGAATGTTTTAAACGTATCTATCTTCTATACAAATTCTACACAAATAAATTCAGAATAATAGTCAACAAAAATCTATTACAGTGATTTACGAGAACGTTAGAACTTTAAAATGCAATACGTGCGTGTATCAGATCGGTCGTTAGTGCGGGTTCGTTTCCGGCACGTGGCCAGTTTAAAATATACTACAGAGTTACAATCGAGGGTAGCATATGATTTGAAAAATAAAATGGCTATAAAGATTTTGGCGTAAGTAGTAGTACAGCTTCACGCTTTATCCCGCACAACTGAATAAGTGAGAATTGCTAGTGTTAAGACACTTTGTTCTCCATTTTTCGCTCAAATTTGAGAAATTGCCTGCTGATATCGATATCTGCTACTCAGCAGGCAATTTTTGGCCTGGCTTTATCCTGGAAAATATAAAACATGTTCTAAATATAATCATTTCTCCGAATAAGGACAGAATCAACCACCACGTTTGCAATTCATTCCACTGTGCTATAGTGTCAGTTAGTGCGATTTCTCTTTCGGCACGTGGCTGTCAAGAAAATAATAATTAATAAATATATCTTGAGCTTAATTCGTGATACATTTTTCTATTCAAGTTCTATTTTTTGAGTATATCTTTACTGAAGTCAAAATAAGGAACATATTTTTTTTAATTAGCTTTATCTTAGGTTTTCACTTCAACAAGTGTTCCATACTGTTTGTTCTTTTCTTTTTTCTTCGCCTGTAGATTATTAACAATAAAGCCAGTTTTTTGCAATGCTAATAACGTTAATTTCTTTAAATTAATTTTTTTTGATTATTTTCTTGCATTCAAATTTCAATTCTTATTAATCATTAAACTATATGTATAATTTCCTATCTTTTACTTACCTCCCTAAAATATATATTTTTACATCGACCAACGGTTTTTTAGACCCAAATTGTTTACGCTACGACCATAATGCACAGTACAAATGAAACAAAAGTAAAATATATTCTTTTAAACTAATCCCTTGTATAAAATAGAAGGAATCTTTTCATCCCTCACAATAATAGACAGGGCAAAAGAATGGAAGTAAAAACGCAACCCGATTGAAACTCAGTGGAGCGAGCGACGCCGCGCGGTGAGCATTGTATAGCCATTATGTACGGTTTGATATTAAAATGAGTATTAAGCAATGGTAGAAAATGTCTTCGCTATATGTAAGTATGTATAAATATTTTTTTTGTTTTAGGCTCATCTAATGTAATTTAGCGAAAAACGTGTTTGACAGTCAATATTATGATCCCAGTAGTCGTCACCTGTAACGTGACAAGTTGGGGATTCGGTTCCTACTTGAAGAAATGGAAAAAAAAAATGGAATATTTAATATTTTCATGTTTACGCTCTTGTGTCGAGGTAAAGGCTTGTGTGGTGCGAAAAAAATTAGGAACGCAGTGTCGTAACATTAGGTTCCCTCTGTCTACCCTGCTATGAGCAGGATAAAGCGTGAAGTTGATTTGCAGCTGGTTTGGCAGTTAATTATTATAGTAAGAGTTTTTTTCAGGAATATTTATCTCGAGAGATTTGAAAATTTCAAAAATTAGTTATAAATTATTAAGATACTTTTGTAAATTATTTCAATCATTTCACAATGGAAGCCATGGTAGCGCCATGGAAAATAAATTATTTTCGTTTCTACAATCTGTTCAGTCAAATTACACCATAGAGTTCCATCAGCTTTACATAGTGGGATTCTAATCTACTCTATTCAACTCTTATACATCCATACAAAAAACCAAATGCTCTAGGCGATGCATTTAAAAACCGACCGCACGGTCCACATATTAGTAAGTCATAACAGCTGTGCCCGATGTGATTAGGTTCACACTTCGATACACTCGTGCAATTATAACGATTCAATTGCTATAATGTTAATCCGGTTTTATTATACTGGTCCATGCCTGTGGCGTTACTCGTTTAGTTTTGTGTTAAATATATAGTGATTATTGTACCTAATAATAAATGTAGGAATTAAATTTTATTAATTTATCTTTTTATTTTTATTTGTATTTAAATTACAATACACAAAAAGTTACAATACATAAAAAGTATTCTTTTTACATCCATTGTAAAACGGTTGTAGGTAGACATCGTTTTAAGTTTCTGCTATTGTATATTTTTCTTATATTGTGTGTAAAGTGTTGGTAAACCGAATAAAAAAATATATGTTTATCTTCTAACAATTGCAAAATTAATCTTAAAATAGAGCTTATAAAAAATAGCGTCCCGTAAATTACACTCTATTTTTTTTTAGATTCCCAATGTTTCCTGCATATAGCAGTATAGGCAGAGGGAACCTTGGTACCTAGCTTGTAACACACTTCGTTCCCATCAAGACAGTTATATTTTCCAATTTTTGCCGAATTCTCGAGACATTGCGTATTAAGTGCCAGAGCTCTACGCCAAGATTTAGTAGAGCGAGGTGAGGCAATATAGGAAATTTTAATTAGCCAGAGTGCAAATAGAACTCACAACCATCACGTATACGTTGTACGCTAGCCCCCCGCGCCAAGACGGCCTCAGTTTCTTAATATTTTAAAAATAAATACTATTTTGTTATTAAAGTATAAGTAATAACTACATTATTACAATATTTCATGGAATACTCTAGTTTTTAGTGATTCTCGCTTACTTGTCTTTAAACGAGAGTCTACTATAATAAAAATTCAACTGAACTATTGTTTTAAATTTTATTTCAATAACCAATGTTGCCTTTAAAATTTAACATAAAATGTAAGTATGTAAAAAAAAAATATAAATCATTAATCTTGGAAACCTGTGAGAAAATATTTTTAAGATTTCTTTAATTAGATTTTTCTGTTGTTGTCGGGACGTGAAATCTATGGAAACAACAACAAATCAATTTAAAATTTTCTAAATGTACGCATACGTACGTATCAGAAACCTTCATATTTAATAATTCAACAACAAACCGTCGTATCTATTCAAACCATACAATAATATAGAATAGAACATTCAGAATACATCCAGAATATCTGCTATTAACCTAAAACGTTGGAAAACCCAACTGCACATCTTAGCGAATACTCTGCATAGCAATCTTGAAAATGCATTTCCAGTGGGCGTGGCCGAAATCAGCCAATGTGCACTCAGGCGATATATAGTGCAGCCAGCATCACACGAACTACCCCTACCCCCGTTCACAATACAAAATGGAAGCTAAAAGGAAATAAGCTCGAATTTCCACAGTTCAATATATACTGGTCACAAACGTAGCTCCGCCCATCAGCACGCTTCGCCAGTTTCCCAGCAAGAGAGACCGAGACAGTATATTGAATTAGAATGAAACGAAATAATTTTCTTAAAGATAGTTACTGGATATCGGTATATAATATACTAGTAAGAAAGTTGACAATGTGTTGGTATGTAAATGAGACGTGTATTCACTGTTGCTTCGCTGGTCACGTAAATTGGCGTCTGATTTATATGGGGAATGATATATTGTTCTATAACTTTCTTAATAATTATTATGTTCTTTTAGTATATATTTTTTTGTAATCTATTTACTTTCACACGCTGTCTCACTAAATCATAATGGGCTTTATACGCGGTGGTTGTGTGTTCGATCTCCACAAAACAAAACGCGGTGTTAGACTCTACCACTCGACACCCAGTCCTTAATTTCTACGTGAAACGAAGAGAACGGTATATATTGTCTATCCTGCTATATGCTCTACCTCTGTTCATGCCATTATCAATGAGACATTAAAGAAGTTAATATATTATGTTAGTTTTGAGCTCCACTTCGGCACATATTTATATTTATACATATTCTAATTAAACATATTTGTTTAACAGATGCGGTGTTAGATTCCGTTTAACGTGGATTGATCTATTTACGAGATTCTCTTACCATTATATCATAACTAGGCAAATAATTTATTATTTACAATCCGACTCTACAAATTACATGAAAATTTTATTAATTATTATTTAATTTTCTCTTTCTCGTTAACTACTCTATCTTTGATAACGAGGTTAAGAGCGTCGTTGAGCTCCATCACTTGACGCGTAATGCATCTAGAATTTGGTGAAGCTAAGAAAAATATCAAACAGAAAAAACAATTCAGCTTTTATTGAAGTATCACAATCTTAATCAAAACTAAATACCTCCTTAAAACAAATAATACTTGTATTATTTTTATTAAGGAACATTTCCCTAAAATTCGAAGAAACCCTTTTGAATATTTTCTATTTACTACACCAATGTGGATCAATGTCACTTTTTTTATGTTTTATGAATTTAATATATGCTAACATATTATTAGTATATTTATATTGTTTTATTTTTCGTATATTTTGCGTTCTAAAGGATAGTCCGAGAAAAAATATTGTAAATCTATACAATTTTTCAGAGACAAGAAAATCATGGAATGACAAAACCTAACGCCGCATTTATCTAACTTCTAAGTTCATACATAAATTTTTTTAAATAAAAAATTGTCCGACTTGGGATATTCGAAAATACGATATCCTGCACAAGTCAGGCAAACGTGAGTTCTGATATATATTTAGTTTATAACATGTTTTTAAAACAAAAAAATTATAATATTATGAATCAATGTTAAGCATATATAGCGTCTATTTTAATAAAAATACAAAACTTATTGAAAAACATATTTTTATACTCTTAAATGTATAAACATTTAAAATACCCATAATTTTAAAGAATACAATGTATATTTTCTATAACAATAGGTACTGTGGTAAAGTGTCTTAGTTTTTACGACGCGAGTGAAATACGGTTATAGCTACCCTCTCCCTAAAGGGACGTATGGAGATTTCGACCCTCTTAAATTGTAATATTTTGCCTCTAAAACTGGGGATTCGTTTCTTTTTATTTTTGGCAATATATTAAAAACCTGCCGTTCTAAGATAGAGGGGAAGTTGTGTGTAATAAAAAAAATAACAATGCTTTCGCTTAAAAGTTTTTTTTTTCGATTTTATTATGGAGACATATGGTCTGAACTATCTATTAAAATATATGAAAGCCAGTCGTGGCGCAGGCAAAATGATTCGATTCTCACTGAAGGATATAAAATATTTTTAATTTGCTCTGGAAACGAGGCAAACCTCGTTAAGTTTTGTCACTCGACAATTCGGCGGAAAGTAGGGAAAGGTCTAGGAAAGAAAAGGTCTAAAGAGCCTGAATGGGAAACGAGTGCCATAACACTAGGTTCCCAGATTACCTCTGCATACCCTGCTATTATATCCACCATAAAGCCATGAACAAAATAAAAAATATGTTAGTCTAAGATCATAACGTATTATTGACTGTACTTACATGAATGTCACTTATTAAAATACTGAATAGTAAAAAGGTTTAAAATGCATAATATAAAATTTGTCTTTTCTTTTGTCAATTTTATAGTACCTACCTGAGAAAATATCAACAAAAAGATTCAATATCATAATTTTCATTATATAATATAAAGAAAAAGTTGACTATTAAATAAAATATATTATAATAAAAATATATTAACGATTATTTTTTAAGTAATTAAAGCAACAGGCTGACAAAAAAACAGATCCACTTTTTTTACCGCATAACACGGTAGGCAGAGGGGAACCTAATACATAATTAGACAGTGCGTTCCTAACTCACTGGCCGTCTTTTTTGAAACACCGCGTGTTGAATAACGTAATTCAACGCCGCTCATGACTCAATTTACTTCTACATCTAAAACTATCTTGAAGTAACAAAACACCAAATTACTCAACCAAAATAGAATTTAATCTGTATTAATGTACTAACATATAGGTGCCAATATTCTTCGTACATAAGAGCATGTAGGATAACCGCACTAAATCTGACGGCGCGCTGGATCAGCCATTACTGCTAATGACTTCGCCACGCCACCTGCCTCGTGTAGGGTTGGCTGTTAAATATGAATATTAATATTGGTATTCGAGGAAAATATGGAGGAAATAATATATTTAATATTTTCATTTATACGCTCGGGAGTAGGGGCAAAGCGCGGCGTTGAAATCCGCCTCAACACGCAATGTTTCCAAAATTGAACGGAAAGTGGGGAGCGAAGTGTCCTAACACTAAGTTTCTTTTACCTACCCAGCTATAATAAAAAAAATATTTTTTATTATGTTTTGATATCATATTATGCCTATAAAATCGTTATGTGTACAACTTTGTTGACTTTTCTCGTCATATTATACTCAAGACATATATAATGATAAATCTGATTTATTGCGATAAATGTGTTTGTTTGTTATGCTTCAACGCCAAAAGTGTTCAATTGATTGATTTTAAAATTGATTTGAATTGATTTTAAATTAAATTCCAAGTCTGAAATTTATTAATCTTAATGAGAGACTCGTGGCGCAGTGGCACTGTTAACGTGATAGTGAGTTACATCACTATATATAAAAATATTTAAATGTCATTGCTTTGAAAAAAGCTTTAACATTTAAACCAACGGTAAGTTAAGTACAAAAATTCAACGCACAACGAATATATCAACATCCTCTCAATAGAAATGTAAATACGTCAGTGTCGTCGAAATGAGTATATATCTTATATTTTACTGTATTTTAAAATTTTATATTTATTCATAATAAAAGAAAGGATCTAAGAGGTCGTTCCACATAATCTAAATCGATTTGACTCTAAAAACTTCTCTACCTTCAAAACTAAATTCACCATTATCCAATTATTACCATAACTAAAGTCTTCAAAACTCTCCAAAAGCCCACCACCACTCAGCCCTGCGCCATATTGCATCAATGCATTCGGCATATTGCAGCACACACAAACACGACCGGCATAAACATCGCTGAGCTGCCGTTCCGTTGATTGGATTTATTCGCGCTGACGAGTTGATTCCGTCATCGTCTCTGCCTCTATAATTGAGTGATACGACGTTAGATGATGTTCCTGTGATACGTTTAAGTGTTGGTTCGATATTCCTGTATGTAAAATGACTATACTACTACTACTACTTACTTCTATTTGTATAGTAATTTATTGTTAAATTGTTAGTTGAAAGATATAAGTTTAAATATAAGATTTAATTATTTGTATTGATGTATATAATGATTATTAATAAATATTTTTAAAAGTTTTTTAATTGTATATACACGCCTATTTGCTCAAAGTCAACATTAAGCTTAAGCTTCCTTTGATACTTGACTTTGTCAAATTGAAGCTTAAACTCTAATTTTATCATTATTTTTTTATCAAAAATTAAATCTATTAATTCTTAATTTATACAAAAATCGATCAACTTCCACCAACCACAGCCTAAGGAAGACCAAAAGAGAAAAAAACACCAACACAATTATCCATCATACATGAATAGGTTTTAAAAATAAGGCAGTTTCAGAGTTTTAAAGAGCCGATAGCCTCACAAAGGGTAGTAGGCCTAATGGGCGTAAAGTGTAAAATTCCGTGATCACGCGCGCTTAGCTGGCGTGAAACGTGCGCACCGGGGTGGTGTCCAGGAACAGGATATAAATTGACTCTATTATCGTATACATCGTCTCTACACATACCTGTGGTGTGCTTATTATTAGTTTATTGTAGCCTATATTGGATTATTTTTTTTACATAACAGATTTATAGTCAGTTACTTTTTTTATTTTTAATATATATTTTTTTTGTTCTTACTATTTCAGTGCCGCCATTCAACACGCAATATATCCCGAATTCGCCGGAAAGTGGGGAACGGAAGTATGTTAATGGGAACGGAGTGTTGAAATACTAGGTTCTCTCTGCCTGACATGCTGTGTGCGGAATACAGAGTGAAGCTTAAAAAAAATATAGCGATCTATGGGTAATTTAAGCTAGATTTTTTTATAAAGTCTAATCATTCCTTTTAATTACAAATTTGACTGTACTGATACTGATATAATCTTAAATTACATTAGATAAAATTAAATGAAATTAATTACACCTAATTCTCTTATCATATTAGGTAATGTAATGTCTCTCCTTTTTGTTCTTTAATTTACCTCGCGTGTCAATGGAATACAAGTGTTTCATATATATAATTCTAAAATATTTAAAATATTGTTAAAAAAAACAGCTTCACGCTACATCCCGCACACAGCAGGGGAGTAAGAGGGAACCTAGTGTTAAGACACTCCACTCCCCACTTTCTGCTGAATTCTGAAGGCATTGCGTTTTGAGTAGAAAAATGTTTATTTTGAAAATATTGACATATTATTTATCTATTGAAAACAATAATGACGAGTATTAGGTTATATTTGTTAATTCGTTTGGACATTATCGAAAAATGTGAAGTAATTAAATTCCAATACTATTAGTAAATTATTATACATTTCTTCTTTCAATTATGATAGATTTCTTTGCAGACATTGCAAATTCAAATTAAAATTAACATAATGAAGTATCTCACTTTACATCATATATCGAAATAATTCTTGCCCAAAAGTCCGAATATGTGTAATATTAACGCTCTGCCGTACAGTTTAATTAATGATACAACTTGTATTTTATATAAAAAAATAAAAAAAAATACAACATACTAAAATGTTCTATCACTTTGACATCTATTCTAATATATCTCGCTAAAAAAAACAACACACGAAACATAATATGAAAGAGATGAAAACTTCCATCATATTTCTATGTAAACATAAAAATAAAACTAAACGATGATTTGATGACTGAACTGAAGTTAGTTCACAGGCTTTTATTAATAAAAGCGAGCTCCAATCTTTGTCATAGCATCTAGCCACCGGTGCGTTACGACTTGCCAGTTGGTTGCATATACAATATATACACATGACGAAAAACCATAAATCCCAACTAAATTTAATAAAAACTCTACTTTATTCCATAAAAATAGAGTTCAAACTACAATATGTAGAGTCAGCATATAAGATGGTAGAGTCTACGTCGGCTCTACCTCTGTGCTTGACAATAATGCATGGCTGAACTAATGTTTGCTTTGTATCAAGCAACACTAGTTATGTTGACCGCGGTTCGCTTCGGGCGTGAATGTATAATTTGAATGACAGAATAGCCAATTAAAGAGCCTCATGCATTTTGTATTAAGATTTCGGCTTGCAGGTATGGTTTTGGGTGGTGTTTTGGTAGTGTTCTAGAATAGTAAATGAGTATTATATTATAGTTAGATTTGAATATATAATATGTAGATACTGTCCAATTGAGTATCTAATTTGACTGATTAGTTCCATTTTATGAATTTTGTAGAGATGAAATTTTAAATAGGAGGAGGAGAGCTAAAGCTAAAGATATTTTATAATATAAAAATATAAAAAGTATTTTAAGGCATCTTAATAATTCACTCAAGTGTTTTTTTTTCTGAATTGATTGCAAATTTCTAATATTGAAAAACTTTCAACTTGGGGAACGTGCATCATGATCTTACTGTAAGTTAGCTATTTTAAATATATGTAAATTTTTGGTATGATAGAAATCTTACATCATAATATTATCATATTAAAATATAATGTACAAAATCTTTATTTTTAATACTGTTTATATATTTATAGAGAACAAATCAATTGATATTAACAATCGCGATGGCAAAGTTTCTTAAATTAGCATAGGTTTCAGTCAGCCTGTCGGTAAAACCATCGGAATAGCCCTTATGCGGGCACTACACCATAAAATACGTGTACTGCGGTCAACAGATTGGTTATGGCTTTAGAAAAGTATAGACATGACAGACGATTATATTTATTATATATAGGAATAGGGTAATACGGTAAATCTTTGTAAAATATAAGAGTTTGTCTTATTCATAATAAGTTACTTCCCAGAGAAATACTCTAACAATTTCTTGGAGTAGGAATAGTACCCACAGCCTTTAGCATGTATGTGCTCCTGCGCCACGACTGGCCTTTCTCTCTCTCTCCCTCTCTTGAAATTCAGTGTTAATGAATTTAAGTTAGTTACTGCTCTACTATATTAATATTCACATAGTAAAGTAAAATTTACTTTAAAAAAATATATTTAAAATCATATCTTTTCAATTTTAAACTCTGTGCAGATGCTGATTCATTCGACAGGCGCTGCACGTCCGTAGTGCGGACAGACGGCGGTCCAGCCAGTGCTAGCCTAAATAGGAAAGGCTTAAAATATCATCTAGCCAAAAAGTTCATACATATGAAATTATCTATATGTATGAATTAAATATAAATTATTTAAGATGTTAATAATTATTATAATAATTATCTGATAATCATTATTAAATAGAACATTAGGGATTTATGGATATATTACAAAAATCTTATGATATAATAAACTTTATATTTGCTATTAAACGAAATAGGAATTGACCACTCTGGTCTTTATAACAATTTTCTAACTAATATAATCATAAATTCAAACAAAAATTTATGCAATTCCATATAAATTAGGTATACAGATTTCTCCTACTCAAGTACGTACTAACAATAATTTCTATTTAAATACCAAATCGATTGCGAATGCACTAGCAGGGCTATAAGCCTGCACTACTTCACGCACCCTCAAATATATAGATACCTACACATATGTATTATGTATATGAATGTGCATATAATCTGCAGCATCGGCTTCGGGCAGGAATAATTTTTCCGCTTTCTGAGTATGGTCGGCTGAAGGGGAAACTGCAGCATATTTTTATTATGGATTTAATATATGAAAATAGAATATTAGAAAAAAATACTCTACAGTAACATATATTATGCACTTATTTTGATATGCTATCATTAGCTAAGCTAAGATTATATATTAAATGACAATCATTTAATATATAATCTTATATATTAAATGATTGTCATTGTAAATTTTAGTTCAAGTATGCAGGTTTCCACGGTTTGCAAATCTCTATGTTTAAATAGTCTTCGTCTTTGTCGTTTCGCTCTTGACAGAATAATCCTGGTCGTCGTTTTAACTAGTGATAGGATTATCTAAATACACTTTTTTTTTGGGTATTTCAATCCAATTTATTTTGCCTAGAAAACCAACTTGCCGCCCTATTTCAACAGGTTATGCGTTATGTGCGTTATCTGAATAGTAAAATTAAGTGAGTGTGTGTGTGTACAGTAAGTAGTACAGTAGTAAGTACATGGTAGGCAACTACCATGCTATATACAGAATACAACATGAAGATGAAAAAATATTTAAAAATGTTGGACGCTAATAAATCTAAATGAGAAAGTCACTGGAACAATAAAGGGAAACGCGTGAAAATGAAGTAACTTAGACACAGTAATTTCAATTAGTTGGATTACATATTTAGCATTTAACATATAATATATAAGCCAAGTAAATATTGAAGAAAATTTACGAAAAATCAATTATGAACTATGTCGAATTAAATTATATAAAAAATATGTTATGAATTTACTTCATCTCTGCCTTGGTAGGAATATACGTGAAGCTAGACAAGAATTTACAATTTTAGTTTCAAATGTCAGTTTTTTAATGACTATATATAAGCCTATGTAAAAATACATAAATTTAAGCAGTCTTAATTGGAAAACTATGGAGTTGAGCTCCGTCACCCATTACTTAACATCTAAAAATAAACAAAGTATTGTCAACGTCTTATTAGGATACACTATAGTATAGTATTAGCATACTTATTTAAAAAATAGTATTCTCTCTTGCCAAACGATAATTCTTAGTAATTATCT
>DWAP01001432.1:0-15846 GCA_018230625.1 Heliconius eleuchia
TACTTTAGTCGCCTCTTACGACACCACCAGTACCAGGATGATCCTATTCTAGGCTAGTACATAGAAGTGGTCAAAACTTATGCCTCGTTGAAAAAAGAAATTAATACTTCTTGTTATATAACACATAATGTTATTATATATTATGTATATATATATATATATATATATATATATGTATATGTATGTACATGAAAATAATACAATCAATAACACAGTGTGAGTGTTTCGTTGATTGTATTATTTTCCTGCAAAATATATTGGAACAATGAGTATATTGAGTTTATAGATTAAAAATAGGTACTAAATCGCAGTATTGCTATTTAGATTTAAAGCAACAAAATATTCAACGTTTTATTTTATTGGAGGATAAAACGAAATTAAATAATAGAATATCTTATATTTTACCAATATCTCTGGTAAGTAAAAAGAAAAATTTTTTTTGCTGTTCAATTTTTTAATATTTTTCTATTATTTTTATGGTAATTTATTTAACGAAAATGGCGCTCATTTTTTACTTTACTGTTATATTTTTTGCGTTCCTAAACAAGACGTCCTGGCTTCCACCTCCGCTTCGATTACATTTCTTTTGGTGGTAACCACGTACGTCCATGTGGTGGGGGTGTTATATAATCTGTGCAAGTAACTATTTATAAATATATAATACGTAGTATATTAATGTTACTTTATTTAATTGCAACTTTACACAATTGCAAAATGCATAAAATATTAGATATATTAGCGATGTGCCCCAATGAAGAACCTTCACAGTAGGTTTGAGAATTTTAGTCAATTATTTTCAATATATAACATCCCCACCTTAATTCTTTTGCCTCCGCAAAAGTATTTTCGTATTGTTCATACACAGGAAAATATTTATTTGAGGTATAATTTTTTATTTGTTTATAATATGTATGTGCCGTTTTGATTGATGACTTGTTGCCATCTTATGAGTAGTGTCATGATCCCATTCCTGTAGAAACTTTGATATTTTTGATTTAAAAAATATGACAGTTAGTGTTCACAGTGTTCTTTTGAGGTTAGATTTATGCTTCCTAAAGAGTTCTGCAATGACTAAAACATATAAAAAACTGATGCAGCAAGGTCAGCGCTATACGGAGGATGCATCAACACATCCCAGCCAAGCTCTCTCAATTTTTGCTGCGTGGCTATAGATGAGTGCGGTCTGGCGTTGTAATGGTGGAACATTACACCCTTCCTATTTAGCAGCTCCGGCCGGTTTGTCTCAATAGTTTTTTTTAACTTCATCATTTGCTGACAGTAGAGGTCAGAGTAGTTTTACTCGGTGGCAAAAGCTCATAGTGGACGATTCCTTCCAAATCACACCATGCGAAAAGATGTCTGGGGGGATTGTCTAAGATCTTTTTCGCACATTCTTATCGTCAGTCACCCATTTTTCATCACCCGTTATCAACTGTTTAGAAATGGTTCAAAATTGTTACGTTTCTGTCAGTGAGATCATGTGATACCCAAATGTCAAGTTTTTTCTTGTACCTAGACAAAGTAAATGACGTAAAATTGTTTTATGATCAACATCCAGGTCTTCAGCAATGTCGTACCTACTAATATGTCGATCTTGCTCCACTTTCTAAAAGATTGGCACTGATTTTATTTGTGACGGGGCGTCCAGACCGAACCTCATCTTTCACACTAAACTTCCAGCTAAAGTTCAAGCTTCCAGACTTGATACGCCAGTACAGCCAAAGAGGTTTGATTACTAATACGAAAATATTTTTGCCCCGACCTATTAATAAAATAATAATTCGTGTTTATTTTTTTTATTTGTGTTAATTAAATAAAAAGAAAATAAGTTAATAGATATACATTTATTTAGTATTATACGCTGTAATAAATTAAAAGCTCAGAATGTACCGAATCTTTAACATTATAATTTTCAGCTTTTGTTAATTATTTCTCACAAAAATGAAAATCGTGACATGCCATGTCAAAACGTAGGCAGCGACAATTTACGTAATCGGCTGGCTGACTTACGTCCTTGTGCGGATTTTCGTTCTTCCGCTAAGAAAAAAGGTTCCTGCATATTTTTTATACACTTCAATATACTTAGACACGAGAAAATCAGTTTTTGGGGTTCCGAACCTTAAAAGTAAAACACTAATCCCATTTTAATTTAATATGATCAATTTGTTGCCCGTCATTCCGTCTGTCAAAACTATTTATATCGAGATCGCGTGGAGGTATCAATCGCATTTTGGATGTAATTCGCCGCGTAATCAAAACCTATGCGGTTCTTCCCGTGAACCTGCTGTTACTACACTTGACACGAAGAATTTTTATACAAACCCGAAAAGTTATGAATTTTCCATATATTTCATATAAAAAAATAATTACAAGTTTATGTTTGTCAATAATAATATCAGTCGTACTTTTCTGTTACTTTACTTTTCGGAACAACAACTAAAGAACAATTGGAACAACTCGCACTTGACAGGTATTATTTCTCTTACTTGAATCATTAATACTGTAATGTGTGTAAATTAGTCGCATTCATAAATTAGGCTCATTTAAAATTTTCTCTGTTTGTTTTGGTTTTAGGAGGTACCGTCCTTTAAATGTTGAAGCCATTATTTAAGGAGTCTCTGTTAATATTGTGCATAGTGTCAGAGATTTCAAATTATTATGACATGTAAAGTATGCGACACTCTCTTGGACTTGAATGGTCTAGATAGATTAAACTCTGTGACCCGATACTGAGTCTTGTTGAAATGATCATTCTACGCTAGGGAGCTTCTCGTTTCAAGAATCATATCTGGATACAATTTTGCCGAGGTTTTTCACACAAAATATGGCTCAGTCACTCCTTGATAGCTAACACCTCAAACTGTCGTTAAAATTGAGTAAACGTTGCTGTCCACTCTCCAGTCTTGCTAGCTAATTGGAAAGCTTCTATAGAGCTTTAAGCAAAAATTCGATTATTATGTTTGATAAAACTGATTTTTACTGTTGAATAACAGTAAAAATTCTCTTGTCAGTAAACAACATTTTTTTGTGACTATTTCGATCCCATCTTTCGTACGCATACTACGTAGAGAGTAGATCTTTTTCACACAAAGAGGTTGTACTGTACAATGTATCAATAGAAATTCAGTAAACAAACATTTGCCTGAAGGTGGTGTCGAAAATTTTAAAAATTGCAATTTAATATTACCATATTGCCCCAAAAAGAAAAAAAAGGGAAAGCATAATAAATATTCATTTAAGAAATAAAGATTCCAAATTGTTTTTTTATAATATTATTATGTCCAGACAAAGTGATCCTGTGCCGTACTACTGCCTTTATACTCCACAGATTGTATTAAGAAATAGTTGAAATAAGTTTTTTTAACTAAGCATTTATCATTAAGCTGTGGCAAGAGAAAAGGCATATAAATGCAAAGAAATAAATGTCGATGCCACAGAGATAAGACGAGTCAGCGCTTTGATAACTTAGAGAAACATACGATACGTTTTAAGATCATTGATCATTTCGCTACACAAAAATACAATAGATACTGTTTTATTTATTCGGAAAGTTGATGGCTTTGTCATTTTGAATCATTGCGTGTTGAATGGTGGTATTCGTATTAACAATTAAACGCCAAGCATTGTCTCACAGAAGACAGGTTTCTGGGTATATTATAAATAATTGTCAATTTTCTAATTGTGCTACTTAAAAATACCTATTTATAAAATATTAAACGGAATTATTTGCAAATCGATCATGAGGCAGGGGAAATGCATATGTTTGAAAAAAGTTATTATGGTAATTTTCAAAATTTATGTTTATTTAATTAAGTATTTTTTTGAAAAAAAAAGGTATAAAATCATTGAACTTAGTGACACTACTCTACTACTAGCGACACTCGAACCCGCGCTTCTTCGAAAATGTCCAAGAGGCACGAGTTCTAGTCCTGCTTGGCCCAAATTTTTATGTTTTCTAAAGAATATTTTTAATTTGTTTGGAGTTTGGAATAACATACACATAAAAATATTGAAGTAACATTTTTAATTTTTTTTTATCCAATTAATATTGACCCACGTTTTACTAAAACAAAAAAAAGTAGTAGTCTAACAGCAAAAGCTAATTATATTGTACGGGAAAAATACAAATTGCTAAAGTCTAACTTTCAAAATTATAATCACATTTTACTTCTTTTATATATTATTATAAGCGCCACGCACACATCAGGGTAGGCAGAAGGAACCTAGTGTTAAGACACTCCGTTCCCCATTTTCCGACTAATTTTGCAGGCACCAGAGCGAAGGAATGAAAATATAAATAAAAATAAATATTTGATTTACTCGAGTGGGGCTTGAACCTACAACCAGTCGGTTACAGTTACACACTTGTGCCCTCTTATTTAATTGTATGGGTTTATTTAATTGTATTGGTAGGTAAGAAAAATAAAGTGTATAGGTGCTTTTACAGGTGCTAGTATTCAAATGTCAGACGACAGGTACGAAATCCATAAGTTGGAACTATTCGTAAT
This sequence comes from Heliconius eleuchia, assembly GCA_018230625.1. NCBI lineage: Eukaryota > Metazoa > Arthropoda > Insecta > Lepidoptera > Nymphalidae > Heliconius > Heliconius eleuchia. The sequence goes on from DWAP01001432.1 coordinate 4,509, forward strand.
TTTCTAGAAATATAACTTTTATATAGTACAGTACCTGATAAGAGTTAACAGCGATATTTTTTCACTTTTTAGGAGTACCAGGAATACGGAAAAGATTTACCCATTAACATCTATATAAGAACGGACACATATACGCTGGTATGTTATAGTATATCACTAAACTAAAGCGTCTATATGAAGAATGAAATGCTGCAGTCTATAAGGTGTGTCAGGGGCGTACCTACCTCGGTATGGCATTGGCATTAGCACGAGAGCTTGTCTGCGCATTGACATGAAATCTTATCCATAAATTTGAAACAAGGAAATATTTAATAAATAGGTGTTTTAAATCAAATACCAATAAAATAGTATACGATCTATATAGAAAAATGTATACTTGTTTCTAATAAAAATAAAAACTATACTAAACAATAGTATTTGTTAACACATTATTCAAAGTTATTTTTTAACGCAGCCTCAGATTTAAAAGCAGCAGATTTAGCAAATCCTAGTTGGAAGTCCGGGGTCGACCACTCCTGCGGACTACGGGGAACGCTACCACCCTCTTACTCACCCCCGTCTTTCACTCTCTTGGGCGTCGGGATCTCGATTCTACTTTGGATCCCAAAGTTCCACAAGCAGATATATCCCTAATGCGGCCGTCTATTGGTGCGAGTTTAGGGTAAATTGAATATAACGAGGCCGTGAGCTCTTCGAGCGATGCGTCGAGGGTACACTAAGTTAGGGTATAAAAACGGGCAATTTTAGAACGTGACACTAGCGTTATAAAGGTGAAGATAGCGTATCAAAAGGAATGTTGGAACGTACACGCACAACGCCGTGCTGTCGAAGACAACACCGGACGAGAGTTGGATCCCTCAATAACTTTACACGCACCAGTTTACAAGTACATCTGTATATAACTAGCGAATTTAATTGCTATAGCATGTTAAAAAGAGTTTTTTATAGTTACGTGACATCTACTAACACTATGACAGTGTTATATATAACGTCTACAGTGTAAGAATACTCAACAGTTAACAAGCTTATATGGGTAAGTCACGTTTCCACTTACCACTCATCTAATCATTTGACATCTGAACGTTGTTGACGACGGCCTTCTTTTTATTATTATGGTATCATAATATTAGCGTGCTGCGTGATATGAAGTTGCGATCTCCTCTACGCACATTCTAATGAAGTATTTAATACATACGACAACACGTGTATACGAAGGTTGAGTGATATTTCCCGTTTTGTTACAATAGATTTCAAAAATCTTTTAAAATGTCGCTTGTAAAGTACATAGACTAATGTTTATACATCAAGTAGTTTAAAAGGTTTGCAAAATGGCAAAATGGTAAACAAAAGCGACGCAAGAGCAAAGCAAAGACACAGAGCAGCTCGAGTGTGAAGCGCCGCTGCGACTCTACACCTATTGCGATAAGGCGCACATCACCGCGCGCGCTGGCCGACCTCACCGCACCGCCGACAAATAATAAATATGTAACACTGATAAAACCACAGAAGCGATGACCGCCGAGAGACTCCATTTCGCATATAACCTAGGGTCACCGAGCGCCAACGGCGTCGGAGGAGCCGCCGTTTATTTTTGGCGACAGGATTGCGAGGAAAGAGCGGTCGCCTCTGCGACGCCCACCTACGCGCAAAGTAACGAGAGGTACATACCTGCGTGCGAGCGGAGGCGGCGGGGCGCGCTCGAACAACAGTCGTGTCGGGTGGCGCGCGGCGGACTGGCGCTGGCGGCAGGGCAGCACCGAGTGCCGTCGCAGCAGCGGCCGCCCCGCCCCGCGCCCGCGCCGCACCCCTGCTGCACTCCGTGCGTGCGCCCGCCGCCGTCGTCGGCACCGTCCCCGTCCGCGTCACACACCACACAGCACAGTGCACAGAGCACATCTATTATTACAATAACACATTTCAGCAATTCGTTTGACGACTTGTTCTGGCACGACACAGAACTTAAAAATTAAGAAAAATGTTTACCTATTTCGGAATGTAAGATGATTATTACCGCATTTTGTTATTATTATTACCGCATGTCAACGTGGTTGATATAGACGATTCTTACACCAACAGCTTAATATATCAAAGTTCTCAGAGAACGATAATATGAGTGCGCGCTGATTATTATTGCGATCGTGGGTTATGGTTTAATTTTTGTTATTACGGTGGCACTATCAAATATGTGCTTATAAATATTCCACACCCAAAAACCACACATATTGCACACATATTACAGCTCGTAACAAATTTTGAAACACCTCATGAAATTTACGAATATTTTGAGTACTTAGTTTCCATATATTATTTTTATCTCAATACATTTGAAAACGAAAATTGAACACTTTTAATATATAAAAATTGAATTTAAATATTACTTTCGAAAAAATCTATATGAAATTTACAACTTGTATTATTTTTAGTTTACCTATATTCATTAAAAACTTTATACATCTATATTATTAATGTTAGTTATCTTAGATCATGGTCGTAGCAATGACAGGGGTAAGGGAGTTGAGGTGAAGAGGTAAATATCCAGGAGACCCCAGAGTACTCTTATGCCCATCCCAGGAATTTTACTAACAAAAATTTGCCACGAAAAATTTAAAAAAAATCGTTTACACGAACATATCGATGCAAAGCCAAACCCTAGCACCCCTACCCCCCCGAAAATATATTTAGATAGACGCCCATGTGTAAGATTCTACAGGCTCTGTATATACTACAGAAGCTGTGCACTGTTCATTGTATACTGTGGTCTGTGTCAATACAGTCATGATTTGTAGTAGGTACATAAAAAAGAAAAAAACCCGTTTTCATAAAAACAAAAGAGAAATAACCGTTAGCCATACTTTATTAGGATTAAAAATCGGGTCTATTTTAATTTTACAGTGCTTCTTGGGAACATTTTGTTAGATAATGGGTCCTGGCTCCTAACTGTTGATTTTTTTAAGTATATTCTTTTATTTATTTTCAGGTTTTATACATTCGAGTTTGTGTTTATGAATAATACTATTTTTTTTTTACACAAATATTTTCAGAACTAATTAGCGTTATTAGAATTATAAGACGAAATGTTTCTTATTATTTAATTAAGGGTGTTCATTTTTATGGGATTTGAACCAGCTTTCCGCTACCAGGCTACTACTGCTATCCCGCGTAGTAAAAACAGAATAACGAAATACTAAATATGTTATAAGTATCGAAACAATTATTTCATACTTATAAGCTTTATAAAAATACTTTTATTGTTTAAGAGGAAAAAATTATGAATAAAATATATTTGAAATATATTATATAGTACGAGTATATACAAAATATACTCTCCTGACAAGTGGCTATGGCTTCAGAGCGAGGAGCTTCCTCAACACGCGCCGTCTCAAGCAATATGGGCTTCTGCATCCCGGTTCTTAATCCAACAGCTAAGCAATAATCTTTTAAGATGTTGGTCGAGACTTTTCGTTATAAAACTGTTAACTGAAACCCCAATACATTGATATTTCACATGGCAGTAATCTCATGGACTAAGTCCAAAATAACATTTTTTTTTCTTCTCTCTTTCCTCCTTTATTAGATTATCATAATATAGGATAGCAATATCACGTCTATTGGCAACAATATACATATAAAGATCACGTATAGAAAATCCTGCTACGCTCAAATTTTATATACGTTTTCTTAAAAAGTATTTAACAATATACTGTCAGTATTAATAGATCCCAGTAGACGCAAACACACACTTATTTTCACGAACAGACATGGGATTGCTTATATATTATATATGAGAGTACTTATAATCTCAAGGTCATATTGCAACTTAATCCTCGAACACCTTTAAAAATATTATTTAATGAATAATTTTGCTACGTTCGAACAAGGTATTAGAACAAAAAGGCGGACACTACGACATACGCCAGAATTCCAGGGCATGAAAAAGCACCACACACCCGTATATGACGGATGGACACTACTACATACACCGGAGTTGGGACATATAATAGCATCACACATTTACTAATCATATACCAAGTCGTAGAACCACAGTGGTATACATTTTGTCAACGAGCAACGCCATAAAACATAGCTTACGTATCGCGAGCGTACTGCGAGACGACATCAGTCACGACATACTTAGTTTATGTCGCTATAACAGTTCGCATAAGCCCATCACGTCAGCCTCCGCGACATCAAGCAACATTCAATATTATAATATTAGTCAAAGTTCAATTTGATCCGCAATATGTGTCGCCCCTACTCATATACTGCCTTTTGAGATTCTATCCTAAAAGATCATGCTATTATAGACTTCGAATTATTATATTATATTTACTATATATTTGGTACGAGTCTTTATGTGCATTATATATTTTAGTACCGTACCAGGTACATACTGTTATAATATCAAAGAGCTAATTATTGGTGTATTATTTTGGCTACATGTTTGTATCTTTTAAAAGAGTAAAATGATAAACCACTAGGTTCAATATTTCTGAGGGAGTTATCAGTTCGATAACACGCCCGACATTGGTCGACAATACCGTCTTAATTATGTATCTGATAGTTAGTCTTGATAAAATCCTTCATAATCAGACAGACAAAACCTACAATTAATCCGAACTGTAACTAACATAGGGGGAAAGCAGTGTCCACGTCCGAGCCCATTGCGTTTATATGGAATCTACCTTGCAGCTCTTTGGCCAAAAGTAGAAAGTACTTCAGGCCTACGCTAGATCTCTTTAATACCATTATTCAACTGCTTCTTGAGAAAAAGATCTATAAGACTGCATACGACGTGGTTACGGACATTTTTAACATTTAAAAAGCACTGACCTCCACACTTACGTGAGCTATATAGTCTCAATACAGACGAACGCGTATGGTACATTGGGCATGTCGTTGGCAATTTACGTTTTTGGAGATCTAAAGAGTCTAATGAACTCCTTGCCCATCTTACATTGCCAAAAGTAAAATCTAGTAGCGGTATAATCGAATGGTTACGACGCACGCATTTTGTTGCTATCAAAAGTGGCCAACAAAAGACTGCTGAAGAGCAGCTGCTTGGTCGCTTGACAAAAGATGCCTTTTGTCAAGCGACCAAGGAAACACTCTTTTATCAATTGCTTTACAATCCGCTCGCCAATATCCAATGCTTCAGCCCAATGCTTGCTATCATCAATATCTATAAAAAAAGTTACTTAAACAATAACTACGAGCACATACAAATAAATAAATTTTAAGTTATAAAATATATATTTAAATATATATGATATATTTTTGGTAACTTGAACAATAGAAAAAATGTATAGTATTTGACATCGAGCCTTTATAATCAACACCTGTAATCGGCACCTAATGTAAATACATTCAGCGCACAAAATAAACCTTAAAAAAATATAATAATTTATATTATTTATATATGTGAATATTTTCGTGTAAAATTTTAGCAATAGTTGAAATGTACTTGGTGCTATCTCTTATATTTTTATAGTGTATGCAAGTGTATCCTGAAGAATAATAATAGCAGTGTGTAGTATTTGCAAACTTAATATTTTCACTAATAATTAGAATAGAAGAAAAGTACACAATTAATATATTAGTCAGTTACCTCAAGCACGGGAGTGTCATTTATAAAACTAAATCATTTTCTTATGATCACGGTCATATCTAGAGGTAAAAGTAAAACCTAGTTTAGATTTATAATTTACCTCCCAAAATAAATATCAACTAAAAGAGTGTGACGAGAGTTTTGCTCACGCGTGGTTGCTCATGAATTTTTCGGGCGCACTTCTTACAGATTAAATCGTATGACATCGTTTTGTTACATATCATTATACATTTTTTTGTAATTTAACAGTAATGATATAGATATAGATTGTCACATTTCTTTTATTTTATCTGTTCGTCCGAAACTTTTTAGTTTTCTTTTTTTCATTACATTATTAATTTAAAATTATGTATTGCAAGTTAATTTAATTATATTTTTTTGCCTAACAGCTAGGCCCTAACTCAATGCTGGGCGTAATCTTCAATATTTTCTTATTTCTTATAATGCGTTTAATAAATTATAAAAATGCAATGAACACCTCAATTAATTCATACTGTGTATCGAATTGCACTATTAAACCTTTTTAAAATTGTAAAATTTAATAAAATCATTATTTACGTGAAATTAAAAAAGTAGTTAAATGTTATTAAAACTATATTTTGATTTTAAATTTTAACTTAAATGTATGAGCATTTATAATTTAATTATTCTTGCAATATTATTTAGTATTTTAAAAAGAGTTAGCTGGTATCAGTTCAATTAAAAAATAATAAAAAATATATGTAGGTAGGTATCTACTTATCCGATGAAAATTGACAGCTTTTATCGAATCCTCATATGTTCTCAATTTCACTACTAATTTGGATTTTTGCGGTTTTTTTTGTATTTTAAAATGAATATTAAAATAACATCATTTACTAATCCATTTTCATTTTTTTGTCTAAGCGACCAATATAGTGATAGTATAAGATTAAATTTAAATGAATTTAATCAAAGTGTTACAGATAAAAGTTTATCAAATTCAAGTACATTGTTAGATGTTCCACAGGGTCAGGTAAAGTCTCAATTTTGTCTTTAAATCTTTTAAATTTTTAATTTATGATTGTTTATTTTTTTGCATGTTATTAGTATGTTGCAGTATTATGGAGAAATAAATGGGTCCGTGGTGTTGTTTCTACGGAATCACAGTTTTTAATTTGGCTCGTAGATTATGGTATAGAATTACGACCAACTGAAAATTTGGTATTTATAGACCTTCCAACTGAATATAAAAAACTACCAACGAAAATTTTTGAAGCAAGTGTTCATGGTGTAGTTCCTTTAGATAAAGTAAGTTGTTTTTCGTTGTCAAGAATACATGATGAAATATTAATATAAGAAGTATATTTTAATCATTATAATTAATAAAATATTGAAATCAAAGGTATTAAGTGAAGATTGTCAAATTAAAAATGAAATGAGCACTTCATGGACACAAGGTTCCATTGATAAGTGTCATGAGATAATAAGTAAAGCTTCAAAAATATTTTTTAAGCCATTGGCTCTTCTGTCAACAACATATAATGATGTGGTAAGAAATAAATTATAAAATTAAATGACAAATGATAATGTATGTAAAAAATATTTTAAAATTTGTATGCCTGACAGATACTTGGTGACTTATTTCTTGAATTGGAGGGGCGAGGACTGGTGAATATTATTGAAGAGCTTGAAAGGTGGCCTGTGTTTTTAGAGAAAGATAGCAAATATTATATTACAAGTAAGGATATATAACAAACTGAGTATTCTAAACAAAACATTCTAAACAAAATATGATAATATTTTGATACATGTACAAGTTATTTAGTATTATATTAAACAGATTCAAATGAAAGAATGTTAAATTTAATTAATATTTTATATTCCCAGATTTTCCCAGCATATATGTGACTCATCGTAAACATTACTTATGTTCAAGTAAACCTGAAATCCAATCAAATGTCCCGTATATAAGTTCTGATATAAATTTAGAAGAATATTTATCAATTGTAAAATTATCTGCAGAAATAGAAAACAGTGATTTTGAGGAAAAATCTATAAGTGAGGAGAGCACTGATATAGAAGATACTCAAGAGAATGACATAAATGAATTTCAAATAACACCAACAGATATTGAAAAATATTCTAAAAGCTACATGAATTTTAATGGTCAAGAGCAAAATATGCTGACTTTGTTAATAAATAAAGCTAGGGACTTAAATATTTGTAGGAGGTATCAAGATAGTGATCTCAAATGCGTAGGTAGAGGCTACTCATATAGGTCTCCTTTTGTTTGAATTAATATTTTAAACAGCTACTAATTAAAATATTTTATCTAGAAGTGGGTCCTGATTATCTTTTTATGTTATTTTACTTCAGAAGATTTATTGTTTTGTTTTAATATATATATGTATATATATATATATATATATATATATATATATATATATTGTTATATTTTGATTTTAAATTTAAGCTTCAATAATATTAAAGTAATTTTCTAATTAGTTCAGTAAAGGTGGCAAGAGATGGCGCTTGTTGTATGAAACCAAATTGTAAGTAATTTACAGTGTTCAATATTTTTGAAAATAAATAATTTTTAACATTTATATTACATGTTGAAGCCATTTTCACTTTATCACTACTTTACTTTATTATATATAAATAAACATTTTTTAATGCCAAGATTTTGTGTCAATAAATAAAACAATAACAATGTATTTTTTATTTATTTATATACAAATAAAAATTCTTCCCTTAGGTCAATAAACTTAATTAAACTTATTCATACTTATGCTACTTTGTACACACTACAAAGATTGTACAACAGAAGGGCAGTGAGTTTTGGGGAGATCGCTATACCTTGAAAATGTGGCAAGTTCTCATTTTTTGCAAGAGTATAAAAGTCATGAATAATTACGATTTAATTATTAGAACTGAAACCATACTTCCAGTTTAAAAATTATGCGTAACTATTACATTGTATACGGAGTGTGCTGTTTTAAATAATTATTGTACATACATTAGTTGCGTTATGGATACAAAAGTTATCTACTCATGGGCAGCAAAGCTGTTATCTCATATTCAATAATTATTATTACCAAATACCTTAGGATGGGCAGTTAAGTGAAAATAATTTATATATACTGGGTTTTAGGTGATGTTAAAAATTGTGAACACGAACTTATTTAAATATATTATTCAGTTACAAGCGAAGGCCGGGATTGGTGCTCGCGACGTAATTGAGGAGCTCCTCGGAGTCCTCGCATACAACTGGTTTTTCGTGGTAACATGCGACGTCGTGCCATGCTATACCATCATTGTATACGTTGTTCAGAACGCTCAGACATGATTCGGTGGTTCCATTGATATCGAACTCGGCGTTGTCGGGCTGACGTTGCTTTTTGTGACCGGTTTGAGACCACGGGTTGTAACCCCAGCCGGGTGAGATCTGGAAATATTAAAAAATATAGAAATATAAAAACTAATATTAATATATATGTAAGTGAACAGTTATAATATTTTGCAAAGTTATTATTATTTTAACTTAACATTTAAAATAAACGCGAAAAGTCAGCGTTTTGGATAAAGATAGCAAATGTTATATTACAAGGATATATATAAAAGTGATTAAAATATTAAATATAAATGATATTCTATATTCCCAGATTTAAAATATTTTGTATCCTTTTTTTTTTAAACAAGTTCGATGCTGGGTTCGATATAGTGGCCGTAATGCAAAAAAAACGTGAAGATAAAAAAACATGTTTTTATATTTTACCTGATTGGTTGCTGATATCTTTTCACGATTAGCAGACCAGAACCAACCCAAAATATTTTTAGGCTCGAGGTCTCGACGTGACTCGCATCCCTTGAAGTCACAGAGACGACCCGAGGTCCAGATGTACGGGACATCACCTGTAATAATTAAATAACAAACGTTTTGAAAATAGCTATTTACACTTGTAAATGAATGTCAATATCAAAATATGAAAAAGGGGACTCTTTCATATTTTGGGAGTCTTATTCTCAAAAAATACCTATTAGATATTATTAGATGTATAGTGCGGTTGACGAAGATGAACAACTGTGGTTAGGCTTTCTGAACTTTTGTGCATTCGGGAATAAAATAATTATAGGTAAGAAAAATCCTAAATAAATCTGCGCAATTGTCTACAACTCCACGTCTTGTCGACCGAACTATACACAAATAGAAGACAATCTAATGACAAACAATCAAAGCCAGAGGTAAATTCGCTCCCTATTTAGTTTAGGACAAGAATTAGGAAAGGAACAGGATTTCTATAATTAATGAATTTAAAAGTATAATACTAATGTAAGTATAACTGGTGTGCACATAAAAATATAATAAAAATCAAAATATAAGTAACATTTACTTACTTTGTTGAATTAGTTTGAAAATGAGATTGTTTTCTTCTTGTGTTTCCATTGAAACAAGATCCATGCAATATTCACGGCAAATATTGCGTCCATCGAGCCAGTCGAATTTCCTATTAGCGAGCTCAGGAACGTGGCCGGTGTAGAAGTAATTGTGTCCGCGATAAGAAAATTCTTTGGGTCCTGTAAATAAATGAAAATGTTATTATTTCTTTTTCGTGTTTTACAAAATTAATCGACCACGAAAGTCACTTGGCATTATAAAGAATTCAGACAAGGCCATATAAACATTTGGCCTCATGTAACATACTATTATATGTGAATAACAATTCACACGATTTAGTGCATTTATGTATAGGTGTGTTTAGAGCTTCGTTAATGAAAGACGACCCTCAGCCAGCGGCCACGGGTCTTGTACCTACGAAATATGATTCGTTCTATCAGGGTCGTGACTTTGACGTCTTTATGAAACTTTAAAAACGCAACAGTACCCCGGTGTCGGTATGTCGTAAAAGTGTATGGAACACGTCTTTACATAACCCTGCATCGGCGACCACTCCGTATTGTGCAACGCGAACGGACATCTAACATGTCGAGTGAATTAACGACACCCAAATATATATATATATATATTTTTATTGATGTTGGTTAATATAGTTTATTAAAATTAGATATCACCGTTTTAAAATACAAAATACAAAGTAAAGGTGTTTCTTTACTATTAAGTTAAAAATTTATTGATTTATAAAACAAATACTACTGTCTAATTACTTATTTATTATTTGTGTTTTTTGTGACATTAAAATGTTTATCTGCTACATAAGGCTACATACTTATTTATCCACAAGAGAAAACGATGTGCAAGTACCTACAAATAACAATAAGCAAAGCTTGATATATCAGATTTGCTACGAAAGTTACCAGGAAATTTATTTAAGTTAGGTTTTAACGTTTAATTATAAGAAGATACTGTAATAAATAAGTTATATAGTTCTTAATTATTTAAAAATAATAACTGAAATTTAAATGTTAACGACCAGCGGCCGTCGCGACGACACCAGGCATTTGACATTGTTATTCGACCTAGTCAAGTAGATGCGTCTGTCACGCGGATACAACTAGGCCAAGGAGTACGCATGAATACTCCTACTCTGTTGAGCTTCATAATAATTCGACCCTAATTGCTAACTTACATAGCTACTCATTCGCTTAGGATTCCTTACTATTGCAGTACCAAATTTATTATCTAAGTATATTGTCCATTTAAAATAACATGATAAACATTTTTTTTCTTTTACATTTTGTCGAGCAAAATAATATAGTGTTAGCGTACTCGTATAAAAGAGGGTAGATTTAGGTGAAAATAATTATAAAAGC
>DWAP01001433.1:0-15845 GCA_018230625.1 Heliconius eleuchia
AGTGTTATTCCACACTTAGGAAAGAAAAATATTTATTTAGAAAACGTATAAAAATGTCAACGTGTTGATGTTAAAAATATTTAATAAATAGCATTCTCTCTTGCCAAACGATAATTCTTGGTAATTATCTTTGGGTAATATAAATAAGTTGTAACAAGTGTATAAGAATTTCGACGTAGCTTGATAAAACGTATGGCCTAGTGGTCAGACCACCTGGTCGGTTTCCAGGAGGCACGGGTTCGAGTCCCGCTACGTTTATTTTTATATACTTTTTGTAAATAAGTATTTAAAAGTTGACAAAACGACAAAATAAGAAAAGCACCCTAATTTTTATTGGAACCCACAACTGACACCATCAGCCATACAAGTAAGTATTCATATTTCTCGACACCTGTATAACCCCTTGTTAACGCCTCATCACCAGTTCTATGTAAATTCGTGTAAATAATGCAACCTCACGGTTTGACCTACAAAATTAACACGATGTCAGTTACCCAAAAGTTAAAATAACCTAAATAATTGAGTTCGTCTGGTTCCGTGGTACGGTTATCCGCTTGGGGTTCTGTAGTGGTGTCACAGTATTTAGGGTAGGCAGAGAAAACCTAATATTAGGACTCTTCGTTCTTCGTTTTTCATCTAAATTGGCGCAGGGATACAAGCGTGCCACTGTAAGCGCGACCACTCAACATGCAATGCTTCCAGAAATTGGCGGAATATGAGGAACGGAAGTGTTTTTATGAGAACGGATTGTCTTTAAACTAGGTTCCCTCTATCTGCCTTGTTATGTGTGGGTTACAGTTTGAACCTAAAAAAATATTATATTGATTAGGCAGAATCACGGCAGTATAATAAATACTATGTAGAGTGTTTTTGTCTTTACTACTTTAAATGAAAGCATTAAACGAAAGAGATTTTGCCAAAAATGAAAAGGTTTTTTTTTCAAACATAATAAATAATAAAATTTTCGTTGTAGAATAAAACGCCATTTGTTGAAAATGACGCGCACGGCGACACGGCGGCACATATCGAAGCGACAACATCACACGCGCCTCTCGAAATCGAGTCGTAGGTACTGCCGGTGAGGTTGAACGTTATATAGGTTTATTATAGAAAATAGATAATTGCGTAAAATAAAACGAGAGACATCCCTTTTTTTATTCTAGTATGGTTTTTGAGAATTAAAAGTGGCAGATCGGCAACATTTTGTAGTATTTTTAACCGACTTTCAAATGAAGGAGTTTCTCAATTTGTCAATTTTTTTTTGTTTAGTTAATGTTCAGCGATTATTCAAAGACGCCTGGACCGATAAGGATAATTCTTTTTTTCTTTGAAAGGACATACCTCACTGTTGGTCCCATGGTGACCATGTTAAAATCTGATGATGGAATCCTGGGGAAATCGAGGGAACTCTTTAAATATCATATAGGCACACTTACAAGGATTTGACTTTTTTTTGTAACGACTTGTGTGCTTACTTTCGGAAATCACAATTTGATGACGTGTAACTAATGATGAAGACCATAGATGGCCTGAGTAGTTGTACTACTTTTACTGTAATAGTTACGACGAAAAACATTATTAAAACTTTACGCCAGAAATGAGAATTCTCAATCGTTGCATTTTGTAATATAACAACCACTACATACTCGGTCCAGAAACATCCTTTTCAGGTCTACCAATCACTTAAAATTGTAAAATAAATGAATTCTTAACAAAAAAACGAACCGGCTTCAAACAAACTAGAAAGCATACAATAAATTAACTTAACATAAGGCAATAGTACTTTGATTTTTCGTTATTGAAATACGTTTTGATTATCACATATATGCTTGTCTTTAGGTTCAAACTGTATTCCGCATGCAGGTATTTTGTTAATTAAATAGACACGGCAAACTCGCGCACGGGGCACCTGATGTAAGTGATCACCGCAGTCGACGACCCCGTGCCACACCAGAGGAGCTACTGGTTACAGGCCTTTGAGGTAGACGCGATTTTGTTAGTAGACGAATCTAGTGTTAAGATGTCTCGTTCCTCATTTTCCGCCTCAATTTCAAAACATTGCTAGCTTTGTCTTCTAACTAGAGCGTGGAAAATGTAAATAATTTATTCCACCGGAGTACAGATCCAACCCACAAACGTCGATAATCTTACAAAACTCCATCACCGCTTACAGCGCTCCACCGCGGTTGAGTGGCGGAACTCAACGCCGCACTTTGTCTGGCTCTCAAATCGAAGCAACTAAAACACATAATTCCAAAATTTCAAAAATCACTGTTTAACAAATAGTGACTTAATTCTCTGTCCATTTAAATACTTTTTTACATATTTTTTCTGTTAAAACACTAGGGAAATTATTAGATTGGATTGACAAATTTTCGACCGGACGTCGGTCCTTCGAGACCTTTTTCAATTTTAACTTTGTAACAAGTACAATAAGTGATATTATAATAAATTGAATGAAAAAAAAGAACTTGATAGCCATTGTTACAGTACTGTGTACGCGATTACGATCCGCGTCCCTGATGTGGATACAGATGCAAGAAAAATACTAATGCTGTTTCAGTTACAGATATTTAAATTATAACAGATTATGCGTTTGTTTCGGATTATTTTGATTACGGCTTAAGTGAATTTATGTTTTTAAAGAATCTATTACAAGATTTTAGTTTGTTCTTTTTCTACGTGGCTTTTATTGCCAAGATTTGCCTCAATTTCACTTTGAACTGTTTTCAACATTTTCGTTGGTTAGTCCATTGGCTCATATACTGCATCCAACCCTGGTTTCCTTCCCTACGATATAATTCCCGCGACCCACGTATAACATGGGCATACTATCCCAGACGATGCTCTTGGAGCTTATTCGTTTCGTCACGTACCGATCAGGCCATGTTATTTCGATCATCCACTTCAGCGTCTTCATTTTCATTCGCTGTCACAATAGAAAACCGATTATGCTCTTATACATCAGCCCCTCGAGCTTGGGTTGTATTCTACGGTCGAAGACCAATGACCTCCCTCTCACCGAGGCAGGTCCAGACTTATCCGGGCTTGTACATTTAATATGGATATATTAATAAGTTTTGGTTCTCGGCTGAAACTAGAACCAAAGCTGAAGTCTTTTTTTCGGTTTCGGCTAAAAATCTTGTTTCATTTAAAATAGTAATATTTAATCACTACAAGCAGGAAACGACCCATAATCACCGCGCTTACGGCCATAGATCGCCTACTGTTGGACATAGGCGTTTCCCAATTCTCGCCACCACACTCGATCTTCAGCTCTTCGTACCCATCCCCTTCCAGCCAAACTCTTTAGGTCTTCGGTCCATCTGGCAGAGGAACGTCCCACTAGACATTTTGTACGCTATATATTTTTGCTTCAGTTTTTAAATTTATAAGATATACAGAAAAAATTGACACCACGTGTTGGGACTAAGATTGTCTGTCCCTATATTTGCTCTGGCTAGGATATCTGCATCTAATTACTGTTAGCAAATTCATTCCGTATTATTATTGCGTATTTTCCGTATTGTTATCAAAAATATGTTCATTTTCAATCAAAATATTTCTAAATAGGAAAATGGCGTCAATCCGATACAATTTTTGCCCCTATCTAAATACTGAAAAAAAAAACTGAATAAGGGCGCACTCGACTCGCAAGTGAAAGGTTCCGTACCAATTTCATGATTGACGATGTTGATCAATGGATTTTCATTTGACTACTTTAAGTTCATGCAAAATTTCATACGATTAATTATAGATCAACAGGAAGTATTATACTATAGTTGTACCCTGTAGTTGAACCCACGTTCCAAGAGACGACGACGACGACGATACGATCTTGAAACAAATATTCTTATCAAACGGGCCAACTAAGTGTCGCTTAATTTTAGTTTTTTTTTAATACGGAACCCTAAAATCGGATAAATAAAAATATAACAGACATCCGTTGCAAGCATAAGTTTGCTAAAAATTCATATATTCAGACATTACAACGTTTATTATTCATGAATACATTTCAATAGATCAAAGGTACGGGGATTTGTTGCTTCATTTCTTTTTTATTTTCACGCATTTTTCACACATTTTTTGCTGCTTCACGCTTTTCCCGACGCAACAAAGTGAACCTAGTGTTAAAATACGCAGTTCTCCACGTCCACTCAAATTTCGAGACATGTTGCGTAGTTTTCTCCAAATAATTTTCAACAAAATAAACTTTACAAAGCGCTCCACTGGTTTCCGATACTCCACATGCAATGTCTCGAAAATCGTGTAGTACATGGCTAACGGAGTGTCTAACCACTAGGTTTCCTCTGGCTACCGTGCTATATGCGGGATACAGCGTGAAGCTCTTTAATCACATTGTCTGGTGTCAAAACATGAAAACTGCATTAAAATCCTTTTCGTAATTTCTGATTTTGTTTCATGCAATGTAAAATATAAACAATGTTTTACATAGGGCAATAATTGAACTGCCGACCCATATTTAGACAAACTGGTTACATAACAGTTTGATAACTGTAAATCGGAATTTAAGGATCATTTGGACCAATGTCGTTCAAATTTACCATTTTTGCCAGTTAAAGATTTACATTTTTTGCTATATTAATATGAACCTTAGAGTAAAAGTGTTAAGGCTTAAAACATTTTTAACGAAATACAAGGCTTGGTCTAAATTGTCTCAAATTAAAGGCCTTAGAAGGGTACGGAACGGTTTTTATTAAACTTAACTGAAATTTGGAAATGAAATTGCAATTGTGAGGGAGAAATGAAGCTTAAGTTGATTTTTGTCCAAAAAGTAAGTAAAACTTTTTTTTGTTCATGCTAAAACACATTTTAACCCCGTAGTACGTATCCAGAGGGAACCTAGTGCAAAGATCTTCCGTTCTCCACACACCGCCTAATATGAAAGAACTCAACGTTGTGCACGAGCTGAAATAAATATAAAATTGTTAATATATTGTTTTCTATCCTGTGGCGGCCAACTTGTGGAGCGGCAGAAATCCACTTTAGTGATTGCTTGTATAATAGCAGTGTTCAACGCCGCGCCTTATTGTAATAGAGTGGGGAAGTGAGCCCGTTTAATATAATCATTCCCCCTCGTGTAATAATCAATTCATAATTGCCCCCATCCCCTAACTAAAGCCGAACAGCAGTTCCAAAAAAACCATAACTACTATAGGACGCTATTTGGACGCTAGAGTGTATCGTATAATAACGTTCAACTTCGCTTATATATATTCCCCCGAATGAGAATCGAACCCACGATCGTGGCGCTTACAGACAGACACCTGTCCCAATGCGATATAAACTTAATACAATCCTATATCTATATTTCAGATATTGAAGCTCCTTGATCTAAAGTTATGACCAACTTCAAATAATATAATCTATTCAATATGAATTCTTGAAACTTCTAATTTCTAGTATTGTAGTACCTAGAATACGAATTTGCAGTTTCTTTATGTATTTTAAATAAGCCTTGTGGAATTATGAGCGGAAAGGTTATATTTTTGTTGTTGAGTCCGCCGTCTTGGCGACAACGCCGTGTTATGTATGTCTTGTCACCTAAGAGTGTTTTAATGGGGAATGAAGTGTCTTAACACTAAGTTCCCATGTTCCCTCCGCTTACCCTATTTTAAGATAAAAAAAAGAACCGAATAAATAATTCCCACGACTGCATCGATATGCTGTAGAAAGTGTGATAAACAGTTTAATAAAAATATCTTTATTTTATTGCACAATGCCTCCAGAGTTCGGCAGAAAGTGGGAAACGGAATGTTTTAACACTAAGTTCCCTCTGCCTACCCCGCTGTGTGCGGGATACAGCGTGAAGCTGATTATTTGATTATTTATTACACTGTTAAAAGAATACAGATTGATTAATTATAAATTATTAAAAGTACTGTAACTCAACAAAATTAAAAGGCAAAAATAAGATTCATGAGTATATAGATCTAACTGGTAAGGGAGCCATGGGAGTTTTGCAGCGGTATGCAAGTTTACGTTCTAGAATAATTAATAACAGGTTGATCGACTGCGGAACGGACTGGATCGATTGAAGCCAGTCGTGGCGCAGGCACAAACCTGCGGCTGTAAACGCGTCAGGTTGTGAGGTCGATTCCTTCTCGAGGAAATGATAAATATTTCATATTTTCATTTCTTAGCTCAGGTGGCGAGGGAAAGCGAGGCGTTGAGTACCGCCACTGAACATGCAATATTTTTGTTTCTATTAAGATACGGAAGTGACTTAATGGTCGCGAAGTGTCTTAACACTAGGTTCTCAGTTTCCCTTTGCCTACTACAGGTATATAAATAAATAATAATAGCTCGATCGATAGTCGAACCCACGACTACATCACATTTACTATGGATGCAGTGAAATAAATCTGCTAATTACATTTTGAGTATATTATACATTATTACTACGCTACAAAAATACTTTATATTTTTTTAAACTAAACAAGCATAAAAATATTTTTCAGTTCGCTGCATATCGCACATGGCGGGATATGCAAAGGAAAACTGAAAACCTAATATTAAGTCACTCCATTTCCCATTAAGGCAAAAAAAAATTATGTTCTTTAAAACTATAAATTTCTAATGATATCGATATTATATATTTTTAAAAATTTTCAGCTTCACGCTTTCTATCGCATAGAAGGGTAGACAAAGGGGAAGCAGTTTTAAGACACTCCGATCCCTATTTTCTACCTAATATTCAGGACAATGCGTGTTGGGTGGACGAACTTAACGCCGCTCCTTTTCTACTGAAACTAAGAAATAAACATAAATTAAATTTAATAATTCCGCGGAGTTAGAATTGAACCTAGAACCATCATTACAGTCAAGCCTCCTTTAGAGTTGGACTGCGCCATGACAGCCTCAATTACATTATTTTTATATACCTATATATATATATATTTATTTATTTAGTGACCCGAAACTTGTGCCATATAGTGTTACTACATAGAAGAATTTTGAATCACTATCTTTTGTTACAGAACACTACCACATCTTCGTAGGAGACCTGAGTCCTGAGATTGAAACGCAAAATCTACGCGACGCTTTCGCACCGTTTGGTGAAATATCGTAAGTGTTATATAAAAAAGCCTTTTTTCGCCTTATTTTTTATTTAGAGGTAAAGAGATGGACTTATTCCTTAGACACTGTACTCTCCACATTTTCCTCCAATTTTCGAGAATATTGTGTTTGAAACTCAACGCCGCGATTTGTCTTGTTATCTGATCGAGAAAATAAAAATAATTAATATTCTCGAATGGGAATCGAATCTCCAACCGTCGCGTTTTAAAGTAAGACACCGTTGCGCCAAAACGGCCTCATATTCACGAATTTATTATCTCTAACTAATGTTTATAAATAAAACACCAAAAACGCTTTAAAATGCCATTACTAGATAAAGATGACGATACTTTGCTCAACTTTTATAATGGTTGTTTAAAAGTCAAATTATAATAAATAGGCATAAAAAGTTATTAAGATGAATAGCTTTGAAACATACTCGGGAATAAGTTTGGATATCAATCTTGCAGTCCCAAGTTTTGTTCCCGATTGCTGTACATATTTTTGTTATTAATTTTTTTTGGTTTTACGTTTTATTCCCAGGATCAACCCAGGGAAAACGCAGCGCTAAACACTCCGGTCTCTGCATACCTCTTTCGCCTCGTCGTCTGTCATCTTCCCGCCTACCTGCAATATTTTGGATGCTATATTCTCGAAATCCAACCGAGGTTGCCTGCTTACCTCCCGCGTCACTCATTCTCTCGGGTTCCCTTGGTTCCCTTTATTTATCCTGCTATAAAAGGGATACAGCGGCAAGCTATTTATTTTATTTTTTTATTACCCTAGTGTCTTGACTTCCAAAAAATTGGCACTGTCGTCCATTCCATCTTACATACAGTGCCCTAATTTCTGGAACAAAAAAAAGTAAAACTCTTATACTGGCATCGTATCTTAGTTACTTTGGACTTCATCCAAACGTCGAACATCTTTGTTTATTATGTGGACATCTTTTACCGTTTTGTCTTTTTTATTGTTCTGCCCGTTTTATGTGATTTTTAGTTATTATATTTTGAGGGGGAATTGAAATCTTTATAAGAGATTAGGATATCTTTTTGTCTGACTAAATATTTTTAATTTCGTTGTGGCACTTGGACTAGGCTAAGAATTGGATATGATTAACTGTAGGTATGTACTTCGTTTCATTTCATATCATTCAATTGCTGGCAGTCTATAAGCAGGTTTAATTTTTAACCTTACCTTTTATAGGAGTTTTTTGTTACCTCCGGACTTTTGACTGGGTTAACCGATTTTGATGACTCCTTTTTTTATTTGAAAACTAGCTAGCTCCCGTGTGTTTCCATTTCTGATAATGGTATTTATGAGAGAGTCACATGTCTTCAATTTGCATTAAGTCTCTCAATATCCCGCCAACCGATACTTTTTTTTATTCGAAAAGATACACTACATTGAAATTGATGTTGTCGGTTTTTTTTGTTAAAAATATACAGTGTTTTATATATTAGGTACTCAACACACTTCTATTAGGTCGTCTTGTAACTATATAATAAAATCTGAGAAACCGAATTTGACCCAGTTAGATGTAACTGCCAAACATAATACAAGAATATGGTATCATCGAGCTGGTCTGATGATAGAGCCAGGATCTGAATAATGTAACTCTTCAAAGGTTACTAGTAAACCACTCAAGCTTAGGCTCATAAAACTTGTAGCTCCGAGCACATTCTTATAGCACTCACGGTAGAAACGTGTTTATTAGTTTTATAGGGTTCCATACCTCTAAAGAAAAAAAACGGAATTGTTATAAGATCACTTTGTTGTTTGTCTCTCCATTTGTAAATATCGTTTATCGGTGACATCGTATAGAGGTGACAAGCTGAAACTACTATCAAATATTCTAGTACACGGTCCTTTAGAGCACACTTTTGGCTTGGCGAAAAAAATTATAAATAAACAAAAGATAAATTTGTAGGCGTATGAGCCCATTTTTTATAAAAGAAACTACAAATATAAGTTCGTAATTATTTTTAGAGATCTGTACCTAAAAAGGAAAAAACGAAACTCTTATAGAATCACATTGTTGTCTCTTTGTCTATCTGTCTGTCAAGGTGCTTTTTCTCAGGAACGGTGGTGGTATCAAAATATCTTCACCGGTTTTTTTATGAAATTCATTTTATTTCTCTAAGTCAACGCGATCTTCTGATTGCAAAAAGAGAATATTTTCTTCTATGCTCCGGAGGACTTTTCACAATTGGATATTTGATATTAATATCATCTCCATCCGATCTTAGCATAAACAAACAAACAGACATAGACATAGACAGAGTTATTTACGATAAAGAGCCTCAAAAACGAAAATCACTTAAAACTAATACCAACCAACGCTAGATATATTTTGAATGAGAGCCAAATTTACTTACTGTCTATACTGTTCTGTTTCAAAGCCAAGATTGTTTTATAGAGCAATGAAATTATATCATAGCCCTTATTAATATAGAACAGCGAGTGACTGTAAGCGCGACGGTAGTGGGTTCGATTTCCATTCGGAAGAATTAATTATTTCCAGTCCTGCGCTCTGGTAAAACACAAAGTGCGATGTTGAGCCAAATCGCCGGTTAACCCGCATTGTCTTGGGGAACGAAAAGTCTTAACACTAAGTTCCCTCTATCTTCCTTGCTATATGGAAGACATATCATAAAATTAAAAAAAAATACTAAATAGGCTAGATTTCACCCTGCTATGTGCAGATTACAGAGTGAAGCTAAAATGTATCATAACATTTTGTTAATATTCGCACTATCTAACTGTAAGTTCAAATACACAAGAAAGGATATTTTGTTTGTCAGCTTCACACTGTACCCCGCATATAGGAGGGAAGGCAAAGGGAATCTAGTAAGGTACTCTATTCTCCACTGTATAAAATTTTAAATTATTAACATTTCATGGAGAACTGAGATACATGGAGAACTGAGTTCCTTAAAACTATGTTTCCACTGCCAACTCAGCTATGTAGTAAGCAAAGCGCGATGTTGTTAATTGTGAGCGGTTCATGGAGAACAGATTGTCTTAATACTAGGTTCCCTCTACCCACCCATAGGTAATAAATACTGGCTAAGTAATTTCTTATCACGCAATATTTCAATGTGACAAAGACACTCATATTTTCAAATTAAATACGTGATGTGTCAAAACCGTTCATTTTTATTAAAGCTTCGTTGGAAGCGAATTTTTTATTTCTTGTGGAGGAAAATGATCGTGCCCATGTACCTTTTGTTATAAGTCATATTTTTTTCATTTTGGCATTCACATTAGGCTGAGGGAGTCTAGTGTTAAGACATTCCGTTCGTTATGCAGCGCCCAAGTTTTATATATATATGAATTTGTTTTGAACGCTTAGAGATATCAAGTTGAAATTTAAACCATATATTCAGATCTATGGCCCCATGACTTCCCGAAAAAAAAAGTTTTCCATTTACCAAAAAACGCGTATTTCGACACTATAAAGGGAATCAAAATGAATAGGGTACTTCCGGTTGACCTAGAATTATGAAATTTGGTAGCTAGCATCTACAGGTAGTACTAGTTCAGGAAAATATCTGAAAATGTTTGCTCACTCGAACAAACTCACATTTGTGGTTAAGTCTTAAGCGTATTCAACGCTATCAAGGGAATCAAAATTCATAGGACTTCCAGTTAATCTACAATTTGGTAACTAGCATCTATATTTAGTTATATTTAGCTAGTTCAGCAAGAAATCCTTAAAAACGGCGACAAAATTTGGTGTTAAATCCGCTAGTTCAAGTGAGGTATCAGATAAAAGGGCTCTAGCTAAGCTAAGCCTCAATTTCAGAAAAACCTCAATACCTCCAATTTTTTACGGAACCCTCGGTGGACGAGCCAAACTCGCGCTTGACCGGTTTTTTATTCATACTGTATCCCGTGTACCGTGTACTCAGTGCTAAGATCTCGATCTCACTTGGGAATGTTTAAATTGTTTTCATTTCTCCCTTTAGCAAGCAAAGGGCGGCGATGAGTTCCGCCATTTATGAAACTATGTATCAAAAATTAGGCGGTGCGTGGAGAACGAAGTGTCTGTACAATAGGATACTGTTTGAGATACCGCTTTTTAGTTTTTTTTTTATTGAATTTTAGCACTTTTTTAAATTTCTAAATGCAAATACCAGTTTAAAACAAAACAAACCAAAAATCGATATCTCTCTCGCTCGGTCTACTCATCTCTTTCCCTCGTCAGTATAATATTTTGTTCACACTAATGGCTCAATTTTACGATATAAACGATCTTTGATAAGAATTTAGTCGATTTTCAAAGTTTCTGAGTATTTATGGCTTCAATTCCCGACTGGAATGATTTTTGGGGTAAATACTTACTTGTGAGGTCGTTGTGGCGCAGTGGCACAGCATATGACCGCAGCGATAACTCGACTGAACTCGATTCCGACTCGGGAGAATGATTATTTTCATTACCTCGCCGGTGAGAAGACTAGAAGAAGAGCTAAAATTAATAATACATTTTGTTACAGCGACTGCCGAGTGGTTCGAGACCCACAAACTCTAAAATCCAAGGGTTATGGCTTCGTTTCGTTTTTAAAGAAATCAGTAAGTACATTTTGTGATATTCATTTATTTTTTTATTTAAAAAAATATTGTAAATTCATATTTAGAGGCCGTCGCGACGCAGGAGCACGACGGTTGTGGGTTCGATGTTAACTCGAGGGAATGAAATATTCACATCGAATTCTTGAGGCTTTTGTTTGTTGAATGGCGGAACTCAATGCCGCGCTTTGCGTCGTTACCATAGCGATGAAATAAAAATATGAAATATTTCACCCCTCCGAGTAGGAATCGAACTTACAACCGTCGAGTTTACAGTCACCCTTACCTTTATAGTAAATATGTAAAATAACACTACTTTATAATTGTAGTTACATTTTCTTTAAAGGAATTGCATTTAATATGAGAATGCACAGGTGTATTGTGTTTATTGATTTTCTGAACCTGCATTCTAATTGTTTTAAACATGAATTATTCTGCACTGTTCAACGCCCTTCTGTCGCAGTGGAATTGTGGCAGACGTGACGGTTATGGGTTCATATACACGAGGAGGGATTGTATTGTGCAATACAGTCGACGTTTCGTGTCCGCTATAAATTTAGGCTTACAGATTTTTTGTGCATTTTACGCAAAGAAGAAAATATCTCATCTACAGCTAGCTCCAGGGTGGCCACGACTCTGAGACCGTACTGTTAATCAACTATTTCGTCTCAAAATAAAAAAAAATAAAACACTTCACAAATAAAAAAAGTCAGCTTCACTTGTATCCCGCACACAGCAGGGTAGGCAGAGGGAGTCTAGTGTTAAGACACTCCGTTCTCCACTTTCTGCTGAATTCTGGAGGCAATGCGTATTGAGTGGCAGAACTCAACGCCGCGCTTAGCCTCGATACCAGAGCGAAGAAATAGATATATAAATAAAAATGTTAATATTTCATCTCATCGAATGGAGATCGAACCCACAAACAGTCGATTTACGAACAGTATTATAGTAGCACTATTACAATTTATTCAATAATTTCAGGAAGCCGAATCAGCGATCACAGCGATGAACGGCCAGTGGCTGGGCTCGCGCTCCATACGCACAAACTGGGCGACGCGGAAACCACCAGCGCCTAAGAACGAATGTAAGTGATCTATTTCTCCTTGTTTTACAACACGGGAATCTAGTGTTAAGACACTCATTTCGTCACGCACTGCCAAATTTTCTAGACATTGTGTGTTGAGTTGCGAAACTCATTTAAAATATTAAATAATTCATTCCTCCGAATGGGAATCAAATCCACAGCATTCACGTTTAAAGTGAAACGATGTACCGCTGTGGCACGACGGCCTCTTTATTCTAACTTAAGAATAATTCTTATTTATATACATACATTATTTTAATAGAAACAAAATATAAGTTAAATATAAATGATTACATTATAAAGCGATTATAAAACATGGATACTAATCGTTGTCCGCAAATTTGTCTGCCGGCAGTGTAGGCATAAAATAGAATATCCCGATTACTCCTGTTCTCTTATCAATTTCTGGAAATCCTCTCTGAGTGCTCCCATACACTCCCTAACCTAGTCCAGTAGTTTCGTTTGTGCGTCATCTGTCAGTCACTCAGTTATTGAAGAGTTATATAGACATAAACGAACTTATGCGCCCTGCGGCTCTGCTCCCGTGGTCAATGACTAATGGTACCTTCAAAAAGCGCGTCTATGCCAATATTAAAGGCCGACCTGTAGCTCCTCTGGTGTTGCACGGGGGCGTAGTCGACGGTGACCACTTACCATCAGGTGACCCGTACGCTCGTTTGCTTTGTCTCCCAAAAAAGAACAACAAGAGAGTATGGCACATGGTTCAATCTAAGTGCACGCAGTGACACTGAAACCATTATCATGATATACATGATGTACATCATACAGCCCTCTTTATTAGACTATTTAACAGGGAAAAACTTTTTCCATTAGAACCAATACTACTTAATTAGAAAACGTATAAAAATATATAATACGTATAAAAAAATAAAATATACGTTCTCACGTATGGCTCAGTGGTCAGAGCGCCTGATCGGTTTCCAGGAGGCGCGGGCTCGAGTCCCGCTACGTTGAAATTTTTATACGTTTTCTAATTAAGTATTTATCTTTCCTAAGTGTGGATTAACACTTTAAAAATGTTTAAAAAATAGAACCAATACTTCCTAGGATTCGTGCGTTTAAACATATATACTCTACTCTACTATAATATTAGTGCAAATGGAACCTGTGACCAACGTTGTTAAGACTATACAGTCCATTATCAAGATTATATTTTAAAGGCCTCTAATTCCTTTAAATGCAAAGTTTTGAGCTGAAGAAGCCGCAAGTACTGGAACTTCTGTAGATTAAACGCAAAATTTCATTTCTCCTCCACAAAGAGATAAAACTAAATGGCTGAGAATATATTATACTTAGAAATATAGGTTTATTATTATTGCGATAGGGCACATGGAACGGGTAGGCAGATGGAACCTGGGAACTTAGTATTCCGCCGTACTTCCGCTGAATCTCAACGCCGCGCTTTGTATCGGTACCAAAGCGAGGAATTGAATATTTTAAACATTTAAGTTCCTCGAGTGAATCGAACCCGTTGCTAGTCTCGATTTTTAACTCGATTTTAAATGTTCCGATCGAGACAGGCATAGTTCCCCTTTTCGTCACGGAATATTCCATGTAGTGGGACAAATCTTTTTGTATTGCTTAAATATCAATAACTTACGGATAATTTCACAGAAATACAAATAACTATATTCATAAGTTACGTATAATTATTCTGAACACTTAACTGCTTTACGCGTGATACATCAAAACAATCTCGTATAAGCAAAGGGACGTTTTTTCATTACATATTTTATATTGATATTAATCACCATCTACAGCTTAAAGCTCAAAGAAATGGATAAATAATAGATCCTCCTCTCCTCGTCTTTAGGCGAAATGTCCCGATTTTATATAAAAAAAGTCAAAAATCCCGTTTTTCACCGAAAGAAAATCTGGCAACACTGGATCGTACCCACAACCTGCCTGTGCGTCTGCGCCACAACTGTAACTTTTTAAGTAAAATATTAATCGTTTCTGTTTAAACAACCTTTTGAGTAATATGATGGTATTAAAACATTATAAAGAAATATAAAAGTTGTTTAAAAAGATTTTACTTAATTATTACTTTGAAACAATTATTTGTGGATTATATTATTTTTTCATTTAAAAATAAGGGTTGCTTTTTTTTTAAATTGTATGTTTTTTTTTTATTTAACCAGTTTTTATCAAAATAAATTTTATTTATGAGGCTTAATGCTGTATCCCGCATATAGTAGAATGGGCAGGGTGAATCTTGTGATCACCACGCATCGCCCCCTTTTCGAAACATAGTGTGGTGAGTGGCGGAACTCAACGCCAGGCCTTGTCTTGTTAATAAGGCGCTAAAGGAAAATGAAAGGAATCGAACCCACAATCGCTAATACAGTCAGACGCTACTTCGCTCTGGTAAACGATGCGCAACGTTAACTCTATGGACGTAGGAGTAGAGCGATATTAGTAGTATTAGACCACACGGACGAAACCGTATATAAAAGCTAATTATCGAAACATCCTCTTAAAAGTAATTATTTTTCCAGTAAATTCGAAGCCACTCACCTTCGACGAAGTGTACAATCAAAGCTCGCCAACAAACTGTACGGTCTACTGCGGCGGTCTCACCACCGGCCTCACCGAGGAACTGATGCAGAAGACCTTCCAGCCGTTCGGAACTATTCAAGAGATAAGGGTGTTTAAAGACAAAGGATATGCTTTTATCAGGTAAGTGGATTGTGTTAGCATAATTAATTTTTTTGTCATAGAGCGTGGTAATAAAATTATTAAATATTTCATTGTTGAGTTCCGCCACTCTGTTCGCGCATATCTCGAAAACTGGACGCAAGGTTGGAGAAAGTAGCCTACTGTGACGTGCGAGAAAAGGCGTGAAGCTGCAAAAAAATTAAAAGAGCCTAGAATTTTTTTAAATATTGCGAGAATTTTACTATCTCTAATATATAGCTTAATTATTAAAATAAAGTGTTTTTTTGTTCTACCCATATGGGTTCGATTCCCACTGGGAAAAGAATTAGTTAGTTTCATTTCCTCGTTCTGGTAGAAAGTAGAAAGAGAAAGCGCGGCGTTGAATTGATTTAATCAACTCGCAATATCTAGAAAATTGGGCAACGCGTGG
>DWAP01001434.1:0-15842 GCA_018230625.1 Heliconius eleuchia
GAAATATAAATTTAAGTAAATATTTTATCTCCTCGAGTGGGGATCGAACCCACAAACAGTCAGTTTTATAGTCACACTTCCTACCGCTGCGCCACGACTGGCCTCACTGGCCTGGCTTTTTAATTATGACATTAAGTAATAAAAAAATTATTGAGCATCATGGTAGCATCAAAAAATTTCAGTGAGTCTATATAATTTTTTTGTATGCAATTATAATTTAAATATTTTTAGAGTAACTTCGGCTACACATAATTAAAACCAAACTAAAAACAAATACAAACACAAACACGGAACCTTACCTACGCTATATCATTATCACTATACATGTCATTACTTGGTGACGTCATATCTACCCTCTTATTCTACAAAGCTCACCTAGCGACCAATCTCCAAAAAACCGTGAGGCGCAGTTGTAAAATTGTCTAACTACCCCCCGCGAACGCTCATTACGGCGCGTGCGTGGGTCCCTCTGGATGTTCTATCGCGAGATAGATCTTAAGATATTGGTTTAATTTTCTTTTTGGGCTTCACGCTTTATCTCGTAGAGTAAGCAGAGGAAACCTTGTATTAAAACACTCAGTTATCTAATTTCCGCGTGAATTCAAGATATTTAATTGTAATCATTCCTGCGATTGGAGATGGAACCTTTAACTGTCGCGTTTACAATCAAATGCTGTACCACTACGCCGCAATGGCCTCTTAGCTTAATCTCATTATGAGTAAAGGCTAGCTTAATTTCATTAAGAGTAAGAAACTTATTATTATTTAGTCTTCCAACCTGAACTCAACTAATACTCTTAAATTTTATAATTTTTTAATAAAGTATTTTTTTAAGTTAAATGTATTAAGTGTGGAATAAACACTTAAAAAATGATAAAAATGTACACTGAAAAGTATATTTATTTAAATTGGCAACACATTATTTTGCTCTCTCAATTTTTTTAATAACATAACAAAATGTCTAAAATCGAACAAAAATCAACAATATTTATTTACTGAACAATAGTTACAATTTACATAAGTTTATAATATATGCATGTATAAATTATAAAAAGAACTGTGTGTATTTTGATAAAAGTATCTTTTTTTTGTTTCAAACAGCCAAATGTTTTAATCAAACTGTTATAATATTTAAATAACCAAAATAAAATAAATTGGATATTAATGATAACGAGGACACGGCTACCGTGTAATTTTAATAATTTTCATCCCTAAATATGAGTTTGTATACTAAATTAAATAATACGAAATTATCGCCATCTATTAATGGCATCCCATGATTTTATAAAACATATTTTTTTCTTGCGCTTTATTTAATGAATGGCAAAGAATAAGATATCTTTGTTCTTAAGACCGCGAATGAATTTATAGCTCCTTTGTAGAAGTCCATGTGTGAAGTTAACCACTTAACACTATGTGGTCCTTTTGCCAAATGCCATATTTTCTAATAAAGAAAACTCATGGTACTATTAAATTGTATAAGACTACTAGCTATATCTAAAAGCAAATCAAATCATCAATCATCAATCAAGTATTCCGCACACAGCAGGGTAGGGTAGAGGAACCCAATGTTAAGATACTACGGTTCCCATTTTCCGTCGAATTTTTCGAGGCATTACGTCTTAAGTGGCGGAACTCAACGACGGAGAGGAGTCCTCGAAATTCCAACGGATACAGAAAAAGCTGGATATTTCATTTTCAAAATTAAAGTCCTCGCAAAGAAAATTCTAATCACCGATCAGTTTAAATATAAGAGAAAAAGATATCTCAAGACCAATATTTCTAACTCATCTACACACAAGTCACACGCCCAGATCGCGATACTAAGCGTGTTCATCTCTTTCTAGTTTTGAAAAAAAAACCACCCATGGGGGTGGCCCCCCGCCCCACCCCACGCATCCCTAATTCCTTACATATTTAAATTCCACTTTCAACGTTCGTTGGACTCGCATTGTCTCATATGCTTTTTCGTTTTGTTTTCATAGAAATCTGTGTGAAAATTAGCGACTGTGCTAATAATATAGCAGGATATGCAAAGGGAACCTAATATTAAGACACTTCGTTACCGTTTATCAGAACGCAAAAATAATTGATCCCCCCAAATAAGACGGAACCTATATTCATCGCCTTTACACTCAAAAGTACCTCGATGCACATTTCTTGTTCTTCTACTGTACGACTGTAAACAATTTGTCCTCTAGTATATGAATACACACCTTTGTGATAAGCGTATCTAGTATTATTATTTAAATCTAGAAATAACACTCCGACAATATTGAAATGACTCTGTCTACGTTTGAACAGATGGTTTTATTTTCTAATGACTATAATGTGAGTCAGCTAGCAACTGGGACGAATTAATATTATATAATTATTTGATTTTTTCTTTAACTTCACGCTGTATCCCGCATATAACAGCGTGGGCAAAAAGAGCCTAATAAGACCATTCTTTCCCCACGCACTGTCCAATTTTCAAGACATTGCGTGCTAAGCAGCGGCACACAACGGCGTGCTTTGTCTTCTTACCAGAAAGAGGAAATGAACATTTCGGGAAGGTTTACAATAAGATGAAAAATTTTGTATTCAACTATAACTTAAGGTTCCTTCTGCCTAACCTACTGAGTGCGGGATACAGCCGTGAAAATGATTTTAATTTTTGAAATATATACTCTGAGGTAGATTTGTACCCACTACCGTTACGAAATTAGCGTAAATTTATTTGCAATATAATTTCTTCAGAATCTTGCTATAGTACTGTTTTATCACCATACAAATGTTTATACAGATGATAGTTATTTATACACAAAATGTTCTATGTGAAACAATAATAGGTTTGACCTTCTAGCATTTTTCCTAACATGTGGTTCTATTTTTTTTCAAAATATAAAGAAACTTCTTTTTCGCTTGAAGCAATCAGTATAATAAGAGATATACAGTATATAAATGAGAATATCGTAATGAATTTAAATAATATAAATATTTAGATATATCAGCTTCACGCTTTATCCCGCACACACAGCAGCAGGGTAGGAACTTAGTGTTAAGTCACTTCGTTCCCCTCTTTCCGCCGAATTCTGGATGCATTGCGTGTTGAGGGGCGGAACTCAACGCCGCGCTTTGCCTCGACACCAGAGCGAAGAAACAGAAATATAAATTTTAGTAAATATTTCATTTCCTCTGGTGAGGATCGAACCAGTCGCGTTTACAGTCACAGCGCCCCTGCGCCACGACTGGCCTCAATTATATAATTATTTAAAATACTTTACTTGCGTGGCGTTGAGTTCCGTCATTCCACAGGCAATGTATACAAATATAGGCCAGCACACGAAAACAGTTTGTCTTAATGTTACCTTTACCTACCCAGTCTATATGGGAAAATACGTGAAACTAATAAATATATACGTTATTGTACTGTTAATGTTCTTCACTTTTTCGTTATTAAAATTCTATTATACATCCTCTACTTTTCCCTGAATTCCTCCAAATAAGGGGAATTTAAACAAAGAAGTGCACAAAACAAATAAACAAAAATAATACATTGTCCTGATACAATTTTTTTCATTTTACAGATTCGGCGTGATCCAGACGAAGCTCTGTATAGGTAAGTAAATAAACATGTTTTAATTAGGTTAGTATTATTTTTTAGTATTTCGAAGCCGTCGTACGATAGTCAGGCAGTGGTCTGGCTGTAGGTAATGGCTGTAGGTTTGAATCCCACTCGAGATAATGATAATATATTAATATTTAACTTTCCTCGTTCTGATAGACAAAGCGCATTGAGTTTCGCCATTCAACACGTAATGTCACGAAAATTGTGCGGAAAGTGGGAAAAAGAGTGTCATAACACTAAGTTTCCTCTGCCTATCCTTTTTGTATGCGGGATACAGCGTGAAGTTGAAAAAAGAGGTTATAATTAGCCCATTTTTTAAATACAAATACAATCGTAAGCAGTAAAATATTTATATATATAATGTAGACGTTCCCACGAACTGTAAGGCTAAAGTGCAAAAATCCGCTACCGACATCTCTATAAAGTTCCCTGGTCCTATGGATAGACAAAAAATAGAATTATTTGTTGTAAGAGGAAATTGTATTCGCGACGATCAATCAAATATCAGTTATAACCACTGTGCTGTACTGATCGTCTCAGCATTGCCATCAGGTAAGTAAGAACTTCTATTTATGTACCATCTTAAGTTACATTATTAGAGGACAAATGGTCACTCGGTCACTTACCCTGGCCTGGCCAGGTATCAAGTGTCAGAAGCCCTAACGCCAAAACGAGATTTTCGTTTAGGTTCAAATTTAAAATTTCTTCTAACTTATGTATTTAGTATAATACAGGCGGCGTTGATTTCCGCCACTCGACACGCAATGTCTCGAATTCTAAGGGAGATATCAGTGAATGCAGTGTCTTCAAAACATAGATCTCTCTATCTACCTAACTAAATACTTTTTTTTTACTTTTCGACGTATCCCTTATAACAGAATAGGCAGTAGGAACTTGGGAACCTAGTGGAAACTCCAGATTTTTGTTTCATTATATAAAATTGTTTTTTATATTAAAGTAGTACTACAATTTTTTATACAGCATCCCTTGAATTGATCAAAGGCGACATTGTAATGAAGCAATCAGGACGCCTCAAAGGGATAATGCCTATTAACGCGATAGTTACACACATAACTAGAGTAGTAGTTAAATTTAGTTATTTTATTATATTATATAGAGGCCTTTTTGGCCCTTACAGGATATTGGACTGATTTCGGGGGGCAAGGGCAAGCGTGCGACAGAACTAGTATATGCAACAAGTTTTGGGTTCGATTCCCACTCGAGGAAATAAAATATTTTATATTTTCATTTTCTAGCCCTGGTAACTAAGCAAAACGAGGCATTTATTGATTGAATTCGGCGGAAGTGTCTTAATGGGAACGAAATGTCTTACACTAGAATCCCAAGTTCGCCCTGGCCATCCTGTGTAAGGGATACAGAGTAAAGTTAAAAAAATAGGACCACCAGAAAGTCATGTATGTACGAATAATGTCGTAATTCGAGACTAAAAAGCCTATTCGTAATAATTGACATTAGTTTTTTAAACCACTAGAACCAACTCGATTAACTTTTCTGCTAATAAAATAAGGTCAAAATTCAGCCAAAACCTCTTCAATTAATTGACCGCTTACCTTATGTTCTAGTTTCAATAGAAAAACATTGGAGGTGCATATTTCAAAATGAAATATAGCCAAGATTTTTAATTTAAATGTCACTATTTCTATTACAGCATCTTCTCTCCTATTTGTAAAATCACTTCGTCATTTAATTAAAAGTCAAATTAAAATTATGTTAACATAATTTGAGTGCATCATTATATTCATTACTATTGAATAGAGCCCTCTAAAGGTTGTCCTTGTAACTTTTACCTACCTCGTTGCTGTATTCAAGATTTTTTTTATACAATTTATGTAATTTTAAATAATACCCTAAGCCCTACTTAGAGATGTCAATTAGCGTTTAAATAAAACGCTAAAATTTTATTAATCGTATATATTCAGTAGTAAATTTTACACCGCAGCGTTGAGTTCTGCCAATCAATGCGCAATGCCTCCAGAATTCGGTGGAAAGTGGGTAACGGAGTATTTTAACACTAGGTTGCCTCTGTCCTCTACATTGCTGTGAGCGGGATACAGCGTGAAGCTGATTTTAGATTTTAAATACAGAGTCAAATAGAAAAGCTGTGTGCGACACATGATGATTTTCCAAGTGCTGGAGGTAACTCCGACCGCAGAATTGCATTTAAAAACTATATATATATGCAGAAGACATGAGTTTGCGTACGGGCGTATTTATAATGTATTTGTATCGAAGTGTTTGGTGCTCCGTTTTCTCTTTCTACCCCGCTTGGGATAATACCTGAAGCTAAAAAACAAAAAAAAATCTAATATATTTTTTATAATAACGGTTATTTGATTTGGTTGATATTTAACGACGTGCTCATTTAAAAGTAGATAATCAATTAATTACTTTGTTTTTTTTCTTACTTTATTTTGTCGGTTTACTAATGTTAGAGATGGCCAAAGAAAAAAAACAGTTAATTCTTGTGATATGTCTTACCGAAAATCTTTCGTATTGCACGTAACCGCGGCGTTGATCGCCACTTAACACACAATGTCACGAAAATCAGAACCTTAGAACTTCTAACATCAAGATTAATCTGTCACCTGAAAATCATTCACTATAATATCTACAAATTGACTTACCTCTGTTTTGTCAATTTTTTTTTAAATAAATCCAAGATTACGTATATACGTACGTACAATTTAAACATGCATCTCCCAGGATAAAAAGAGATAAAACGATGGCCGGCCAATTCAATATGAAAGCAGACCATTTTTCCACCAATCGCGGGAATTATTGGAAAAACTAGCAAATGAATTTATTATGCCCACCGAGGACCCAACCCACGACCGGGGTGGGCCGCTCATTATATATATAGCAAGGGTTAAAGCTTTTTACAATGAATAAGATGTTTATATTTTAACAACACAAAAAAATGTACTCCATTTTAATATTCTGAGTGTGGATTTCGCTTGTTTTTTTTTTATTATATTATTTGGATAACCAAATGTATTGTGGAGCGGTTTTTTCGGGGTGTGATAATTAGGGGATATATATATATTTTGTTGTTTAATTAAGTTTATAGGATTGTGTCGAAAAACACATTAACACGGTGTTGAGTTCCGCCACTCAATACGTTCGTCTCATCTAACGAAGTAAAGTGCGATATATTGTTAATAAGTTTGCGATATGCAACCACTATTTGCAAAATTTTTAGAACATTATAGGCAAAACTCATCGCCGCGTTTTGTCTTGTGACCAGAGCGAAGAAAATAAAAATAACTAAACATACTCCGCTCCCGCCGAATATTGGAGGCATTGCGTGTTGAGAGATGTAACTCAAAATTCCTAGTTATATTATGTGGTACGTTTATACGTATTGTGTAATACGTTTATTTTACGGAGTGTAAACAGTTAATAAGACACGTCGCTCTCCATTTTCACCTTATATTGAAATGCTATCTATACTAATATTATAGAGCTCACGAGTTTGTTTGGTTGTACGCGCTAACCTCAGGAGCTAATGGTTCGAATTGTTTGTTTTTATTGAATAGTCAATTTATCTAGGAAGGCTATATGATATAACATTATAAATAGTTTCGATTTAACGCACTCTATCTACGGTCAAAGGTGCGTCGGGCACTTAGAATGTGTCACAATCCTTAGTTACTTCCATTGCACGACATTGTGAAGCCGCAGTTAAAAGCTAGTTTTAATACGAATTCATGAAAATCAAAAGTAAACACTGAAAACTACCGTGTTTAGAAACATCGCGACTACGTCCTTTTTTAACTTCAAACTATAGCCCGCACACGGCAGAGTAGACACAGGAGCGCGTTTTGCCTCATTACCAAAGCGAGGAAATTAATAATAGTCAATATTTCATTTCCTCGAGTCGACATCGAACACACAACCTGTCGCGTATACAGTCTTACGCCTGAGCCCCTGCGCCACAACTGGCCTCAAAAATACTATTGTATTTAATAATAACTATATCCTTGAATAACTAATAATAACTTAACATTTTTTTTGTAAAGACGCAAATCTTACAATTGATGTATTTTACATAATCCCAATTTACGTAAAAGAGTTAGATTACGCAAATTTCTAAAGCCTATTAATAAAAGCTACTGTTATTTTTGATAAAAATGTTTTTAGTTCGTTTCGTGTTAGAATTTATTCTAAAAAAAATATTTTAAAAAAATCTTTAGTATGCTACCTTTATTCATATTATACATGCAAATGTTAGTTTGTAAAATTTTGTGTATATATAACTTCACGAAAATAAGTTAAAAAAAATAAATCAACAATTGTTCAACGGAAAGAAATAAGTTACAATTGAATGTTGTTATGTATACTATACTGTATAATTTTAAAGAAATTACATCATAGTTATAGGAATAACAAGAAAAAAGACATTAAATTATAAATATTCTGACTTACTGTGACAAATAATTGTTTTTCTTTATTCTTTTTTTGCGTATTTCTTAGTTCTGTTAACACCGCAGTTCGGATATTTACAAATAAATTTAGACGCGGCTTTGTAATAATGTCTTAATATGCAGTACGAGTATACTGAGTTGGAGCGGAAAGTGGATAATGGATTATCTAGACACTAAAATATTTCTGCCTATCTTTCTATGAAAGAAACGCTTATTTTCACCAGCAACTAGAAATTATTCCCGTTTACCACGTGAGCGGAGGTACATGTAAAATCTAATTAATTACATATCAAAAAGATCAATGGCTCACTAACATGTACCGATTGACACTCTTTAGAACCCTTTGAAATACGTACAAATATTAAACTACATACGTACTCGTACATACTATTATAGGGTAAAGGGTGATTTCAAAGTTGCTGCTCGCTGCACCCTCGTCCACTCTCGCTGAATGCGTAGGAAAATAAAAAAGGTAAAATCATCAAAGGCTTAGATAGCAACTAAACTTTCATGTAGCGCTTGAATGGAACATTTTTGTGTATTCTTTTTTAGCTTCACGCTGTACCCGACACATAGCAGGGTAGGCAGAGGGAACCTGGGAACTTAGTGTTAAGACACTTTCCTTCCCCCCTTTCCGCTGATTTTTGTTGGTATTTTAGAGTTGAATGTGTCATGTATTTATGTTTATTCGTTTATATAGTACACAACTATATTGTGTGTTACACACATTTCATATTTATATCCTGTATATAGCAGTGTAGATGAAGAGAACCTAGTATTCAAAAACTATATATTATTCTGTATTGTTTTTCTAGACTAAAATTAAAATAAATTAGATTAAATCAACTTCAATGATGAATGAGGCGATCGTAACGCCGACTGTGTGGGTTATGAATTTCCTCCAAGTGCGAATCGAGCACACAACCTAATTTCGTCGTCTTTTCATTTCGTCGCTCCGGAAAAAATATAAAGCACAGCGTTGAGTTTCGCCATTCAACACGCAAGGTCTCCAAAATTGGGAGGAGACTGGAGAACGGAGTATTTAACTTGTACTTGTACTTAAAAAAAAAATTTCTTTTCCTTCTCTGCTATGTACCCGACAACACGAATAAGCTGTTTGCTTTTTTAACATGACATTTAGAATTTTTTTAAATATGCTTAGCAAATGTTAACTGCTCAATAACTTAATTGACATAATATTTGTTTTATTTATACATACATAAATTATAGTAATGATACGCAACTAAAGTTTTATCTTTTAATAGTATTGTTAAGGTACAGATATAATGATAAGTTAAATTAGTTTCTTTGATTTTATCTATAACAGGAAGTGAATTTTCAGGGAATAATCCTTTATAGAATAATTATTTCTTGTAGCTTCACGCTGTACGCTACACAGCTCTGTGTAGGGTACAACGTGAAGCTAGTAGGGTAGGCATATAAAATCTTAGAACCTAGTGTTAAGAAATTCCGTTCCTATTAAAGCACTTCCTTTCACAACTTTCCGCCGAATTCTGGCACCATTGCTTGTTGATTGGCTAAGCTTAACGCCACGTTTTGCCTCTTCACCATAGCGAGGAAGTGAAAATATTAAATATTACATGTCCTCGAGTGAAAACCAAACCCACAACCTGTCGCGTACACTTGTGCCCCTGCACCACACTGGCATAAACTTGCTTAGTTCTAAAATAGTGAATTATAAATGTATATAGTTACTTTTGTTAACTAAACACTTTAAACACAACACACGCAACTTGTTTAGTCTAAACAAGTTGCGTGGGTTTTAAGACGTAAATTGGAAAATTCAGTTTTTTTTAGTTTTCGTAGAAATTTCGAGAAATGCTCACTTAGGCCTCCCCCACGCTACTCTAAACATTTGATGCCAAGCCAAGCCAACCCTGCTATCAAGCCAAATTTCAACTCTCAATTTCCAATATTTTCGTCTTTAGTTAACAAAAAAAATTCAATTAGCATTTTCTAATTTCCATATTTCTTTTATAAAACTAAAGTGCTTATTCGGTTGAAACTATCAATCTCAAAAACTACTGAATATACCGAATTGAAAAATATTTTTTGTATTGCTATATTTTAACGTTAATCTCTTTCGCCTATACTTGCCGTCATAGTAGGGACTGACACACTGACTCACATGACACATTTTACAGTAGGGTCAAGTCAAAGGCAAGAAAGATAGCCGTAAATGGCTGTCTTTTTTTTTCTTTAAATTTAAAAAAAATATATATTATATTTTTATAGACTTTATATACAAAGACTTCAAATTAAAAGACGCCGATGTGCCATGGCCAGGGTACAGCGTCTTACTATAATCACAATGGATGTGGATTTCATTACCACTCGAGGTAATTAACTGAACTATTTAGATTTCTTCACTCCGTGACAAAACAAAGCGCTGCGTTGAGTTTCGCCACTCAACATGCAATGTTCCGACAATTGGGCGTTGCGAAGGGAACGAATTATCTCAATACTTTACTCTATCCTGCTATAAGCGGTATACAACGAGAATCCAAAAAAATATTTTACGTAATAAAAAAATTTTCTTTTGCTTATAAAATAATAATGCAAATAATAATTTCATAAAATTACTTTAAAAATAAGTTTTTCAGGAAATGTCCAAATATTATTTCTAAATTTACGGGGTTATTCCCAATAGAGTAGAGTTTTATTTGATGGTGAAATAAAAGTGCCATGACTTGTTAAACTTTTTAAACAAAATTTTGTATCCAATTATGACCCCCACTGCCGTAAAAAATATGCCGTAAATCGTATGTATGCGTGTAAAATGGCGAAACTCAACGCCGCTAAATATTAATATTTGAATGTGGCCTTACACATTAGAAAAATGAGACAGATAAAAAAATTACCCTAGAGGGAATTCAGCCCGCATCTTGGATGGTATACGAGAATCGAGAGCCCGCTACTTTAAAAAAATATCTAAACTCTAATAAATGTGTAAAATAAAAAAATATGTTTTAAAGAGAAAGACGCTAAAGAAACGAATCCTTTTATCTCATCTCATCTTAAATCGTGAAGCTGGGGACGGTAAATCTTATTTTTGGATTCATAATCGCTTGAGGATGGATAAAGTAGATTTATAACTACATATTACGACTCAAAACACATTGTCTCGATAGTTAGGTGGAAAATGGACGCAGTGTCGTAACACTATATTACATCTGTCTACGCAGCTACATGTGGAAGATATTTAGATTCATTCTTTATAAAATCGGTATTAAATATATAAAAATAAATGAATCATTTTATTTATTTTTTTCATTACGTCATTGGGATTGCTTTGGCGTCTAAACAAGCAAAGCTCCTCTTTTACTCGATAGTATCAAATTTATCCATTGCTCATCAACAATAACGAAAATAAATAAATTAAAAAGTTTATTTGTAATATTCTTTTAATTATCCTTGAAACCAAAATCAAACTCAACTTATTAGTTGTAGTAGTTGACATTATAAAGATATTAGAATAGTTTCTTCACGACCGTCACTATTTAACCTTACTTGGTACAGCACTATAAACTGAACAACTAAACCTAATCAAAAACAAACATTCCGTGACTTAACCGATACGATTGTCATCGCAAATCATCCTATAGTGGTACCGATGAAAAAAAAAAGCAAAAAATACCTTATTGTTTCTACTAATAAAAACTTCTAATAAACATGCAACTAAGCTGGAGCTTCCGGGCAAATAAAACATAAAAATATATCCTATTTTCATAGGGCGGGGGTTCCCCCTAGGGTGGGGGACCCCCCTTCTGCGCAAAAACCCAAAAACATCGAAATGAAAATGAGTGTAGCGGGGTGGCAGGGAGACTGTGTTGGTAATTCATTTTTAACATTAAGTTTGTGTGAGTTTTAAAGTACAGTCGATCGCGTTATGCTAATCTATTCAGTTATTGTCTACTAGGTGTTTCTTTTTTTTGTCTTTAGTCATAATTAAGATTTTTTGTTTTGTTTTCAGGCTATTTGTTAGTGCTTTTGTTTTAAATTTGAAATATGATTGTTTTAAATTAAATATACTGCTATTATTATTATAAACACAATCTAACGAATAAACAATATACAATTAACATATTAAAATTACATATGAGAAATACCTATATTAAAAAAACAACTACAAAAGTCAACAAACAAAACGCCTAATAGAAGACAAAAAATCACAAAAAAGTAATATAGTCATGCATTCAGTATTATAAACTGAAGCGTAGAAGCTACGCCGCGTAGTCGCTTTGTAGGTGCTCCCTTTGCTCACAGCACGTTGACGTGTGTTTAAGAAAGGTTTCTGTATCGAGATTGTTCATTATGCTCATTTCAAATAGCTATCAAAATGAACAAAAAAGTACTAAAAATGTGCTCTACATAGTGGTTTTTTTGTATATAAATATTATAAGAGCTTCCGTGTTTTTCTACTGCTACTACTGGATATACGACTAATTTATCATTAAGTTGTCTAATTTTATGATTATATTATTAATTAACAAATTCCATAAAGCATTTATATTAAATACATAAAAGCTAAATAAAAAGTGTTAATCATAATAATTAGACGCCTAATGCATAATTATCGGGCCGAGTGTACCGAGCGTTCGCATTGTGCCCCCACACACCAACACGCACTAGCGAACATAAAACGCAATTTTGTATTAGATTTAATTTGACTCTCACACATACAGGCTCTATGTGTGCGGAAGTGTGCCGCTCCCTACGCACAAATTGATTACATTCGTCGTCGAAAACACAATTTTGCATACGTGGAATATTTTTTCCCCTTTAATTGTGCTGTTTTTTCCTAATTTTGCTAATAATATAAAATGTGTCAATTATCTCAATAGTCAGCTATGGCAACTGCCCAATGTGAGCGCGGTGGTTTCGTAGCTCAGACGGAACCCGCCCGCGCTAGAGTCGGGACCGAGAGCGTGTGTCTTAAGTGCATGCGTGATAGATGTGGCATAGTGCAAGTAGTGGCCGTAGTGGCCGTAGTGGCCGTAGCGGCGGTGGTGGCGGTAGTGCCCGTGGTGCAGTCGGCGGCCACGCGCCGCGGCGCCGCGACGCCGAGTGAGCGCCCGATTTAAAAACTATACGAACAAACTCGCGCAGAGGGCCGTAATACCACCCCCCGCGTAATGATTTTTTGGCGATGAATTTATATTCGCGCGCGAGCGGTGCCACTTTTTCGACCCCCCACGGGCCCACCCCCTCTCATTAACGCAACCCAGATATGCAATTCTGATCTTTGACGAGGAGGCTGTAGTGTCGGCGGGCGCCTCGCCGGGAGAGGTGCCCCGTTTTGTTTTTTCCCGCCCGGCTTCATTATTGATGGCATCGGGACGGTAATGCGGAAGCATGTGTGAACGTTTCATTACAAAAGGTGGACGCGGCTGTTAATATTGCAGACCGACCGGACCGGACCGGACGGGTGGTCGCTTTCAAAAAAAATAACCAATTATCAGTAGAGTATCGGGCTCGTATCTACGCAACTATTTCGACGCGTGGCAAACTTTCGGGAAGTTAGCAAAACTTTACTCACGTGCGTGTGGCGGGCGTGACGGATTGGCCGAGCTTCCGCCCGCTACGTTTCATTGGACACTCAGTTTCCAAACCGTTCTTGCTCTGTTCTAATCGAAATTAGTGACAACGTCTCCGCTCGCAAGTTTTGTTTCGTGTTCCGGCCGGACTCTGACTGTGACTCTGTTTACTTTTTATTACTTATTTATATTGTTTTGAAGCGGCAAGCCGGCAGAGGTGAGTACTATTTTTTACTTAAATAATAATTCCTTCAAAAAAAGTGGCTTACACTTATTTTGGGTGTTAAAAAAAATAATTGGCAAACATCACCGTTTATCTCGCCAGACTTGATTTTCGATCTATTCCAAACAATTAGACCGGATCTCTGTAAGTAATGTATTATGATGTAAATACGACGTACAGACGGACAGGGGTGTAGCTGGCCTGCAAGTGCGCTCGGACCTCGACATTAGACATTCTTGCATATGTAATTACTTTAAGAGCAATAACCGATGCATCAGAGACGGTTGGTCGTATCTTAATAAAATTAGGGGATCGCAAATTTTGTCTATTACAAAGATAAAAATTGGTCCATTGTCATTTAAAAATCCATTTTAATTTTATTTTAGTTCTTTATTCGGGTCCCCTGTTATGTGATATTTTTATTTATTTACGCTTCTTTCATCATTTTAGTCGTGTTTCATTTAATAAATAAATTTAAGATTAATAATTTCAAGATTATTTTTTAATCATAAATTAAAATTTCCGTAAACAAACTGTTAGTTTATTCATAATTATCTCAACTTTGTTCATAATTTCTTGTAAATAATAAGAAGAAATTTTAGTTTCATTCACTCCATTTATTAAATTTAGAACATTACGTAAACTTTAACTGAATCTTTTATACGCAAATTCACCACTCTACAGTATAAAAAAATTAAACTCAACATACGTACATACACACATTTATATATGAAAATAAATCGTAGAGAACACTAGTAGACTTTTCTCCCACATGTGTTGAGGTAACGTCAGTTTACAATTTGCTCTACATACAAACACATTCACACAAGCAAATTAGGTCCTCAACGTAAACTTGCACGAGCTCGAGCTTGCAACATCGCTGCACGCACCCTACTCTATTGTAGCTATAGTGCTAGAGACTATCTGGTTTAACCGTCGTAAGTAAAAGTTATCAATGCCGCTCGAATATTTTTTTATATTATATATATATATATATATATATATATATATGAGATCTATGATTCATTTGTCATATTTTCATCAAAATTTGTTCATTTATACGTTCATTTAATGTTATGTATAATGTATGTTTTTTACTTAGTACTTGCTAATTGTATAGTTTTGGCGGGATTTTCTTTATTTAAATTTGTCGATAACAAGCAAAGTAGAGTAAAATTAGTAGAATTTATAATATATACAAATATATATATCATACTTAAATTAAATCAACCAAACAAAGAGACAAATAATATTGTAGAGTCCAGATTTCAATATGATATTCACAAAAAAATATATAAGAATACTTAAAAAATATCCAAAAATGCATTTAAGTAACGAACCTAACAATCTTTAGCAAATGCATAAATATCGTATCGACGACAACTCATGCCAGACTTTCATCGATCTAAGCCCGGCAGACTAGGAAAAAGTAAAAAAGTGACAGACGTTCTAATCGCAACCCCCACGCACGCGCGGCTTTTAATTGCATCCCCGCCCCGGAAAAATAGGGGATGAGAATTAGCATACAGCCTCTCGTACAGAACGCACCCCTTCACTTTCATCTCGCGGCATTTCTGATTATTTTGGCGACAATTTCAACGTGGTGGGGGGGAATGCGTACGCGCCGTCAGTCGGCACCGGCCGGCGATCGCGCGATGATCACTCCTAGTTTAACTAACAAATAAAAGTGCAGTGCTGTGTTTGGATTTCGTAACAAAATAATTTTTCGGTGAGTTTTTTTTTGTATATTATCATAGAGATAGCTGGGAGCAAGGTCGTATGATAATATTATTTGCGCTTAACTGTTTTTGCTGGATAACCTCAATTTGGGACTATAGTTTTTAGGTGTGTGTGTGTGTATTTTTTTTAATATTTAGTTGTCATGATTAATTATAATATTCTAATATAATCGATAATAATTACGAATTAATTCAACATGTCAGTTTTTAATCATTCATAAGAACCGAAGTTACTGAAAATATTTTTCAGTGTAATTAATATTGACT
>DWAP01001435.1:0-15839 GCA_018230625.1 Heliconius eleuchia
ATATATATATATATATATATATATATATATATATATGGTTTCGTGATTTCGCAGACGAAGCCAGGTGCGGATCGCTAGTATTTATACAAATTAATTTGAAGCAAATTGTAAAATGATCAACTAATGACTACAATTGTAAGTACATAAGTTAACATTGCCATGGATCATCTAAAAAACACATTTTATTACTTCATATTTTTAATTAAGTCAGCTTCCGGCTGTATCACGTACACATTAGAATCACCAGAGGGAACCTAGTCTTAAAACAGT
Source organism: Heliconius eleuchia (assembly GCA_018230625.1). Lineage (NCBI taxonomy): Eukaryota > Metazoa > Arthropoda > Insecta > Lepidoptera > Nymphalidae > Heliconius > Heliconius eleuchia. The sequence goes on from DWAP01001435.1 coordinate 271, forward strand.
CCATTCCACGTTTTCCCCAATTCTGGAAGCATTGTGTATTGAATGGCGAAACTCAACACCGTGCTTTGCCTCGACACCAAAGCAATAAAATGGAATTATAAATTTAAATAAATATTTCATTTCCTCGAGTGGGGTCGTACCCACAACCAGTCGTGTTTACAGTCGTACTTTGTGCCCCTGCGCCACGACTGACCTCAATATGTTTAATGTTAATTATATTTTGAATGTTTTATATTATAACAGCTAAAACAACATTGCTAGCAATATAAGTATATCATAATCACAATATTTCGTGTAAAAATCTCACGCCGGCACACACCAGGAAGCCATTAACGAATTCTACGCAAATAGTTTTTAATTTATTGAAATTGTATCAACGCTGGTTCGATAACAAACGACGTGTTTACGAGTGACCATATTTTTAACGGTGTGACGCACTTTACGTGTGGGTTATAGGTTCAAAGACATCTTAGGAAAAACGTGAGCGGAGCGTCTTAACACTAGGTTCACTAGGACTAGATTCGATTGTACTCGGGGAAATAATTATAAATTTCTTTTTATTATTTTAATTATAATTGTTTTAAATTTCTTGCTCTTTTAAAAATTGATTGGAGAGTGGAGAATAGACTGTGTTAGTTTATATATATGGTATAGGTTCCTTCTGTCTACCTAGCCCTCCTGGAATAGGGCCCCGACTTGAAGGCCCTATTTTTCAAAAATGAATTTATAACAAAAAACATAATTTATTTATCTATTTTAGAATTATTTTAATAAAATTGCTCTTAACAAAATTCAAAACTATTGGACTTAATTGGACTGTACCTATATCTGTATGTCTGTCTGTCACTCAAAAGCCTTTTACCTCAGAAACGCTCATACTCAAATCTACGGTAACATGATTTCCTGAAAGAAAAAAAAATATGCAACAATTACTTAAAAAAAGATATGGCCGTTTATATCGCAAAAAACCCGTATTTCAACACTACAAAGGAAATCAAAATTAATAGGGTACTTCCGGTTGACCTAGAATTATAAAATTTGGCAGCTAGCATCTACAAGTAGTACTTGTTTCAGAAAAAATCTTAAAATTATACATTTGAGGTTAAATCTTAAAAACTAATATCGCAAAATTTTTGTATGGAACCCGCAGTGGGTGAACCCGACTGGCTTTTGTCCGATTTTTTTCTGTTTGCATGTGGCTGTAAAATAAATTAAAAAAAGATACAAATTTTACAATCATAGTTAGTTACAAGACTACTCTATTTTTGTAAAATAGTGAATCGCTCTAAGAGACATTTATAAATTATAGTGAAAATCATTTAGTACTATAAAATCTTTATATTAGCTTTAGAATAATAAAATGCGCAGTTTCAGTCGTAACATATTCTGTATATGTTCTAAACACACCAAATCTCACCTTGAACACTCTTCCGGCATTAATATCGTGTTTATCACTTTATCATAGGGGGCCTATGTGTTAGTTAAAGGAAGGAACAAAACATTTAAAATAATATATATTGATATATTTTTTGTTTTTAACAAACGGATATTAATGTTATTTCTCTACTCGAACAGTAATGTCGATCGATATTAACGATTACATTTTAGTTTTAATAATAAAATAACAATATTATAATTAAGCTAAAAATAACTATTTTTTTAGTCCAAAATCACTATAATATTTATAACTATTAATAGTTAATGAAACTTTAAAACAGATTAACTATTTTTGTAATATCGAATAGGATGAAAGCAAAATGACCAAATAGATCCTCTCGTTAAGTAATGCACAAAGTAAATACGATAGCAACCCCATGTTAATTATACCGTTCGTGTGTACACTTTAACTTATACCACTTTTAATTGAATTTTTGATATGTAGACTATTGATTGGTATTGAATATTGTAGATGACAAGGCTATACAAATATCTATAGTTAATAGCTAAATAATCTAAATTGAAATATTTACATATGAATATTGCTATATACAACTATGAATACACTTAACTATAAACTTATTTTAAAGATGGAGAAGTTCTGGTATAATATTAAAAAAAATAAAGATTAGATTATAAAAAAACATTTATCATATTTAATAATAGCGTTATCAATTAAATAACTTTAATAAATAATATAAACGATTAGTATGTCCTACAAATAATCATATATGGTGTTAATAATGCTGTCTTTGATAATTAGGAGTTGCGTACCTTTGTCGCGGCAGGTCGAGCTATTATCTGTTGCGCCTCTTATTATAATGTGTATCGCATATGATTATATTATAATGGTACAATACGGTTCGGAAAGAAACCTATATTTCGGGCAAAGGTTTGATGTTCCATGTTGTAAGAAATATTTAATTAACAGTAAATCTGCCTCAGAGTGTCCTAATAGGAACGGAGTGTCTTAACACCAGGTCTCCACGATCCCTGTGCCTGCATGCTATTTTAAATGATTATCTACTAATTTCTTATTATTGCGCTATTGCTACGGATTCGATTCCTACCCGGTTTATTAATTATTTTCATGTCCTCACTATGGTAACAAGACGAACGTTGAGTTCAGCCATCCAACACAGTGTCCCAAAAATTGATCGGTACTAGGGAAAATGAGTGTCTAATACTACATAGATTTCCTCAGAAAAAAAAAAGATTTATATCCCGAAATAACTCTCAAAAGAAATGGACGCACGATGTATAGCGATCGCGCGAGTGGTCGTCAATAAATTGTCGCGTCTTCCGCAATTAGGAGTCGCGATATTCTGTAGCGGGTCAGTAGGTCTGTGGGTATTTTTGTACCATTATGTGATCTTGTGGTTCGTATAAAGTTTTTATATTATCGTATGGAGGTATGAAATGTTTTATAGAATTTTAGTAGGTATCTATATTGTTTTTACTGTATTCTATAATATTATAAAGCTTGAGAAGCAAGTAAGATGCTGAGGCCAGTCGTGGCGCATTGGCACAAGCGTGCGACCGTAACCGCGACATTATATTCGATTCCAACTAAAGGCAATCATATATTTAATATTTTCATTTCTTCGCTCTGGTAACGAGGCAAAAGGCGGTGTTAAGCTTCGCCACTCAACACGCGGTGCCTCCAGAATTCAGTAACAAATGTCTTAATGGGGATGAAGTGCCTTGACATTAAGTTCCCGGGTTCCCTCTGCCTAGACTCCTATGTGCGGGATATGACGTGAAGCTAAAAAAAATAAAGTTGTAGAGTTCATTTGATTGAACGCACCAATTTCCGTAACAACTGATTCAAATTGAAAAAATATTCACATGTCGGATAATCCTTTCATTGAGGAAGGCTATAGAGTATACTACTTTCTGTTAATAGCCGTGCTGTGTGTGTCTACTTAGTCAAAGCCGTAGGTAAAAGCTTGTTTGTATTCTGTAGGTATTATATTTAAAATAGAACGATGTAAACTTTACGCTTTAGAGAATACGTACAAAAGTACTGTAAGTAATGTATTGAATAATTATTATTATATTCTTAAAAGTACAAGACATTTGACAAATCAAGCAACATATCTCATCCTGGTGATGTCTCTGCCTATATTTGGCACTGTAAACTACTGGAAAACACAAAAATGTAGATGTTATTTTCCGGGAAAAGAACTGAAATAGTAATTCTACTATTATTGAATGAATTATTTTCTTAATATATCGTTTCTTGTTTTTAAAACTTGTAAAAAGTGTAAAACTTAATTGTAAAAAGAGATATATTTGTACTGGTTTTTGATATTGCATATATACTCCTTTTTTAATCGTTACATCGTTTTGTAGTTTGGAGGGCATGCTAAACGTCTTACATATATAAGCAGAGGTCGTCGTGGCGCAACCTTTTTGACACGTTCCGTGTTGCCTGCCGCTACTTAACGCCGTCTTAACATCCAGAGCGAATAATTCATTGCCTCGACTGGGGGTCGAACCCATGTCGGTTGCATCGTTACAGTCACACGCTGTGTCGCTGCGCCACGACAACCAGAAGCGTAAATTATAGTATTTAGAGTATTTTTATATGAAAAAAATTCTAAGCCCGTATTCAACGTGAATGTCAATACATTCACAAAATGCGCAATTTTAAACGTGAAAAGATATTTATTAGACCTTCTAAAAAGCTAGACCTAGCTCAAACATATACTAAAGTTATATAACATCGGCAAAGTTCCAAATCACGCTTTTATTTTTATCACAAACACAGCCATTCGTTTCTATACATACTGATTGACTGACCATCCTTTATAGACTATAGCTTGCTAGCTATTTCAGTGTAGGTATAATTTTCTTTGTGATCCATTACTCTACTTTCTATCTATTTTACACCAATTTATATTTATATATATTTTTTTTATACGATAATCATTTTAACTGATTTAACGGAGGTGAGTTCCGCCCAAATTGATACAAAAGTAAGACCTGGCTATAAATGGTACTCTACAACTGTGCGGTTTCTTAGGAACTTCCTTCAACGCGTCACGCAATTTTAAAACGGCCTAACTAACTAAACAAAACAGCAAATTATCACACAAAATTAAGACGCTATGAGTACGTATTCGACATACAACATCAGAAACTAAGCTCATTTGCATGTAAACCTAACGTTTTAACCTTCGATTCTAGAAGGGGAAGGTGTAGACGCGAATTAAATTAAAATATCCACGTTATACAAGAGTAGCTACAAAATTTCGCGTGGCAACACGTTATCGCACTATGTATAATATTAACGCGTCAACTCACGAAATATTTACTAATCTATAGTGAAACGCAATTCTGGCTATTCTATCGTCTATACATATTAAATGTCACGTCCTCTTTAAAAAAATATTATTATTTTTTTATTGGCAATAGGCTATGTAAATGGTTTGAGGCAAGTAGTGGCGTAGGGGCTCAGAGTGTGGATGTAAATGCGACTGGTTGTGGACACGATCTCCACTTTATTTAAATTCATATTTTCGTTTCTTCGCTCTGGTGTCGAGGCAAAGCAAGGAGTGAAGTTATTTCTTATGTAAATTGCACAGAAATCTTCACTCCTTTAAATGCCCCAAAGAGTTTACATACAAATTTCTGTGCTCTACGTCTTGTTAGTAACGGGAACATTTTATATACGTATCATATATATATATATATATATATATTAGTATATGGGAAAAAAAAATACTTCAAGACTTCCAAAATATTATTTTGCTATATTAAATAAGAATGGACTATAAATACTTGAAACAAAATTTTATAAACTATTCAGTCGTATCTCGTGATAGTATGACACGTGATTTATTAAGCTATAAGCGGTTGGAACCTAGTCTTAAGACACTCAGCTTACCACTTTATGCCCAGTTTTTGGGGCATCCATAAACGGACAATAATAGGTAAACGAATATAATTTTAATAATAATAAATTTTGACAACAATTCCCCCGAGTGCGTATCGAACTTATAACCAGTTTGTAAATTTTACATACATACGTATTCTAATAATGTCACGTGCTATAGACACGTGATTTATACGAGTATAAATGTATGAATATGTATAGTACGTTCTACGAGTCGTGGCCGCCCTCAAATTAGCTGTAGGTGGTGGTGGTCTGCTTAGTTCTGATTTGAGGTTTTATTTTTGTACTTTTGATTATTTTCTTTCCGAGCGAATAATGTGCAAAAATTCAATAAATGCCACTTCTGAGCGGCCACGACTCGTCGACCGTACTGTCTATAACGACAGTGGGCGACAATCTTTATCTGTGAATGGGCCAAACGGAATTTCCCTACGCAACGCCGAATCAGAATAGCCTACCGTGGCGCGACTCAGCGCTATCAATTATTAGTCAAAGCAGACACATATATTACATAAAACCTTCGTTTGTATCCAATTTTATGTGGATTTTTTATTGTAACATTCTTTTTTTTTTCTTGTAAAAATATGCCGCAATTAATCAGATAGCTAAATGTTATATAGTGTTAAGACACTTTTTTCTTGCTTTTTACACTTCAGGTATATGTTAGGTAATGAGTGATTGAGTAAAAATATTAGACAATACGATAGACGTCAGACGCGTATTCAAAACCTATAGGGTGGGACAGTTATGAAATTTAATACATGGTGAGACATTACAATACAAATAAAAGAAAAAACCCGAACCCGGTCTTTTTTTATCTAGAATCATTACCCTAAATACGAAATGTAACCGCCTACTACTAACGTTTGATCTTTTATAGGCCGTCAGTTTTACACGATGTCGCATATTCATTTCATATTTCTAATATGTTTTTATATTCCATCATAATAAAATATGTAACAGAATTAGAATTATTGTTATAAGAAGCTGTTGAAGTCAAACTGTTGATTTCAAAATGGTTTCAGAATACAATGTTTTACAAATTGGATTAAAAATGACGTATACTACTTTTAAAAATCAGCTCCACGCTGGCTCCATAATGTGCACAACAGGGTAGGCAGAGGGAACCTAGTGTAAAGACAATCCGTTCACCTTTGTGTTGTGTGGGGCAATTCAACGCCGGACTTTGCCTCGTTATGAGAGCAACGAAATAAAAATATTGAGTCCTCGAGAGGGATCCAATACACAACAGTCGTACTCTTGTGTATCTGCCCCACGATAGTCCTCCAGAAGCTATACGAGACAATATATATTTTTTATTTACTCTTGACCACCACAATTTGGAAAGTAGGAAACGGAAGTCTTACCGGGAACGGCGCATCTTAACTAAAAAAAAAATATTACTACTGCTACACTCATTCACATTTAGATTATTTAGATACTATTAAAATATTTGAAACATGTTCAAAGTTACTTTATCTTGATTGTTCGTCGTTAAAAGCTCAAAGTTTATACGATTTCCGCTTCCTTAAACCTAACACGCCCAACGACGCCGTTATAATTGTTAAATTAATATTATACAATTAAGCTTAAATAAGCCTTTTGATAGTGATGTCCCTATTAACGAATATAATAAATTACATACATTCACTTGTTAAGCTTTATATCTTTTTTGACGTATGACTACAATAAAATACATTATTTAAGACAATTTTATCTTTTTTTTTATTTAGATAATAGGACATGGCCCTACATTTAAAAAGCAATTTATCTTAAGTATTTTTTTCTGTTCATATAACTGCTGTAACCGGAGTGGTTAACTTTAGTATAATAGATATAAATAGAAAAATAACGTATTTAGTTAACTCGATTGATTTTTTTGTAATGGGAATTGCACAGAACTGATAGCGCGATTTAAAAATACTTCTTTTATTAAAATGTTGGGGTGCGGCGCAGCGCCTGACTATAAGCGCAATGGTTGTGGGTTCGATCTCCGTTCGGGAAAATGAATATATTTATTTTCATTTCCGCGCTCTGCTAGACAAAGCGCCACGACTGTCAACCAACACGCACTGCTGCCAAATTTGAGGTGGAATTTAGGAGGAGTATGTTTTAAGATAATTTACCTACATCAGCTTCACGCTGTATCCCCCACACAGCAGGGTAGGCAGAGGGAACCTGTGTGTGTGAGTGTTAAGACACTCTGTTCCCCACTTTCTGCCGAATTCTGGAGGTATTGCGTATTGAGTGGCAGAACTCAACGCCGCGCTTAGCCTCGACACCAGAGCGAAGAAATGGATATATAAATGACCTATATAAGCTGCTAAATATAAATTATTTGAAGTTTTTTTTAATATTTAACGGAAAATTACAATTGGCTGAGCAAATTGTTATAAATATTCCAAGTCAGTTACAAAAGAACATCTTCGTATGTTTAGGTATAGAAAAATAGTACGAGCAAAAAAATATTTAAAATGCATTTAATCATCCACACCACGTAAAACTGTCGACTTGAAAATGCAACACTTAAAATTTTTGTCGGTCTATGTTTTTAGACAGTATTAAAAAATACTATTTTTTTCTGACGCATTCATGGCACCATGGCTGAGCACTGTAACTGTAAAGTGTAATTTAACGCCGCGCTTTGTCTTGTTACTAGACCGAAAATATGACAATATTTTATTCTTCCAAGCAGGAAGCCAACTCAAAGCAGTTGCAGTTATAATAAAACTTTATGATTTCGCGCCAAGGCAGGTAACAAATTAGAAATGATACGACATTTAAATATACCTCGACTCTAATAAAACATTTATATATATTATATCGTAGTCGCAGCATTTGTCTGTAAATTCACTTTTCGTGATATTGCAGGTGTAAGCTCTGTAAAATGCTTACTAAAATCTGCTTACAATTGCTGGGGCCGGCGGACTTTAAACGCGATGGCTATGGGTGTCCCTACTCTGGTAGCAAAGCAAAGAGCGGCGTTGAATTCCGCCACTCAACGCGCAATGTTTTTAAAATTTGGAATGTGGGTAACAGTGTGTGCTAGCGCTAACTTCCCTGTGCGTACCCTGTTTCACATTATACAAGATATAATGTGAAACAGAAAGAAAAAATCACACTATAAGAAATACATACATATATCTAATTGAAATTACAACTTCTGAAAAAAACAACAACAGTCTCAAACTTTTATTTAAAAACATTTTCAGGCACGCCATTCTATTATATATTTTATTGTCACATAAAGACCACTAACTGACCTATCCACAGAATAATTTAGATCTATACGTTTTAGTGTTGCTAGCGTATAAATAGTACCTCGTACCTAGCGAACACAGACTATAGACAAAAGATTTATTATCACTACGAATTCTAATGTGAATAGCAAAGTGGCTTTACCACATTAGTTTTGTTTTGTCATTTTTTTTTCATGTATCAATTGTTAATACCATAGTGGCCAGGCCTGGCGCAGGGGCACAAAGTGTGACTGTAAAACTGACTGGTCGTGGGTTCGATTCCCACTCGAGGAGATGAAATATTTACTTAATTTTATATTTCCATTTCTTCGCTCTGGTGTCGAGGCAAAGCGCGGCGGTGAGTTCTGCCATTTCGGCAGAAAGTGGGTAACGGAGTGTCTTACACTATGTTCTCTCTGCCTACTCTGCGATGTGCAGCGGTACAGCGTGAAGCTGAATTGTTAATACAATCTTTACTTCATTTTCCGCCTACTTTAGAAAACTAAACTAACGTATTTAGTGATGTAAACTGACAACGTGTTTTATCAGGTTGGTGAAATTAATAACTGGGAATCAATATCTCAGCTATCGAATGTATCAGACACTGTCTGATATTGTCCTGATTTTGTATTTTATACATGTCATGAGATGTAGAGGGAACCTTAGCCTTAACCTTGGCAGTACATTGTATACTGTCAAGTTTTCACCAATTTTTATAAATGAATTCTAATTCATTCACAAAATCTACTTCTTTTAAAAAAAATTAAAACATGTTTTGTATAAAAAAATTTAAAACATCTCCAAAGAAAGCTTTTCAATTTTAAAAATATAAAAAAGCGAGGAAAAAAATTATATATAAAACACATTTTGTCTAAAGCCAAAGTGTGCTCTTGTAGGCTACAGCCGCGCCCACGGCGTGCGTCACGATCACATCTAAACATGGTGACATGTGCCTCTGCGAAACAATAAATTTGAGATCTGGTTTCCCTTTCTACGATAGGAAAATTGATTTACATGAAATTATAATACTTAGAGAGGGCGTAGTGTCGCAGTGTGACGTCTTTTGACTGTGAATGCGACCGTTATGGGTTCGATTTCCACAAGGATAATGAATTTATTTACAAACTAGCTTTTAATTTATTATAGCCATAATTATAACATACGTGTTATTCTGATGTATAAACTATAAATTTACATCTAAATCCGTTCATTACTTTTTGCTTGAAAGTAGAACAAAAATAGATTCTCTCAAAATTTCCCTTTCCTTACACTGTTAGACAAAGCGCGGCGTCTAACGTTTCGCCAGCCAACACGCAATGTCTAAATTAAAACACTAAATTGGCCCTACCTACATTGCTATGTATTGTTTTTTCTAAAAACCAGCTCAAAATATTCAGGATCTCTACTCCCATTTTTTTGAAGCATCACATGCAGAGACCTTTATATTTTTATATTTAATGTTTAATAGCCCCAGTCAATATAAATTACATCAAAATCTCTATGATGGAGACCTTGATCCCTTCTTGTCACGTTTATATGTAAAAAATTATTATAATTTCGCCCACTGGAACAATCCATACTGGCACTGTGCCACATGCTTTATGATTTCTAGTGTAAAAATATAAACCTATATATTTATTTATTCTTGTAATAGTAGCAATTATTTCTATTTTTGCGAGTACATTAAATTAAGGCCATCGTGCACAGCGTCTGACTGTAAACGCGACGATTTTGTGTTCGATTCTCAATCGGGGGAATGAGTTATTTATTAACAAGACCAAGTTTGGCGTTGAGTTCCATCACCTAACACTATGTAGGAACAGAGTGTCTTAACACTACGGTAGACTTACTCTACCTATTCACCTAGGTACGGGTACAGAATGCGGCTAAATATAAGTATGTGTTAAGATGTTTACCCTACCCTGCTATATGCGGGATACGATGTTTTATAAGTTGTACTTCCCGTTGACCTACAATATTGAAATATGTACGAGTGCCTCGGAATACTAGTCCGACTCGCACTTAACCGGTTCTTGTAACGATTTAAAATGATAAAAAATCATCTAATATTTTATCGTGGCACAAAAGTTAATAAAATTACATTGCAACCAGAATTGCAGAAGCAAGTACCAACTTATAATACTCATAACTACTCATAATATAGGTAAGTTTTAAGCTTTTTTATCGTCAACTTTTTTACTTAGATCATTTTGTATATGTTCGTTGGTATGTAGATCACTTAATAAATAAATCTTGAAAAGAAAGCAATCTGATTAGTAAATATGTGTTTATTTTACTTTGTAAATGAAAAAATTAAATAGAGATAAATAAAAATAGGCTTCCTCGCTTTTAACTTAATATTTTACATTATATGGACATGTCCAAGTTCTACGAATATATCAGAAGACTGTTACTATATTTTCTAATCTGTGTCATAGTAATGTAAATAAACATCATTTTGTTTAAAAAAAAATTGTTTTTATCTTTACTCTCTTTAGGTCAAAGACAAATGTAACGCGCACTTTTAATATCAGTCGGAAGTGAAAATAAATCATTATTATTTGTTATATATTTGTATAAAAATATTTATGCGATCATGTTAAATTTAATGCTAAACAAATCTAATTCTGTTCTTAGATGATTCTTATTCAAGCGAAACATAGAAAGATTCATATATTTAATGAAGATTAAATATGTCAATGCATGGGAAAAGGGGAAAACTATTTATATGCTTTTAGGTGTTGTGTTGAGAGCATTGTACATAATTTTTGCCTATATTGTCAAAGTCACAAGCTAGCTATATCTGTACCAGTATATCAATCATTTAAAAATAACTTTCAAGTGACTAATTAAGTCTATATCAGCATACCAGTTATTTATTATATTTAATGATTATCTTGTTACCGAGAAATGCTAATATAAAAATCATCGCGTTGGGAGCAGCACTAAATCTTTCCCCTTAATAATGGAGTACTACAGCATTGAAATTTTTATTGTCTATTACTGTAACTTGAAATAATAAAAAAAGTAAATTAAATACAGATCTTTTGTCATAAAACTTATGTGGCATGACAAATAATCTAAATATTTTGTAGAAAGCATATATAACAAGCTGGTTTTACGAGCTGGGAATGAATGGGGTTTGAATGGTCGTGTTTGAACTAAAATAAGGTGTTTATGCTTGTGATTAAAACAATGATAATGTTCCATATTTTAGTTTTAATTGGATAAGAACTTGAAATTTTAATTTTGTTTATGATTACATAATCTTTCTAATGACCTTTTATGGTTTTGAGGAACATCTATAAGTAATGGTGTTTTAATATAATAAAGATAACTCACTGGCTCGTTGTATATTTTTTATAATGTAATCAGTAAAAATGTTTTAAGCCCTTTTAGATATTGTAATGTATATTTGAGTGGTATCAGAATACATACAATTGTTATGAACCAAGTTCTACTCTGGAGAATATTTTTTCTGAAGAAGAAGTTGTCTGCTGTAATAAATACTTAATATTATAATTAAGAACATGGAGATTTTGATGGCATGAGCTCTAGAAAGTTAATCTCAGGAACTTGGTTCGAAGTCTCGACCTCTGAAAATAATATATGCGCAACGTTGAATTCCGCTACTCAACTCCCTCCATTTTCCACCAAATATCGGCGTTATAAATAAAAAAAATTGATAATTAAAATTCTCGTCAATCATACTTAGCTTTAAATGTTACTACTTAGATGCTTTTAAATGAAATATTGCTATAAAGTACAACCAGAGCCCAAACATCTGATACAAAAACACCACACGAATGTCAACATTTAAACTTACTGCACTCAAAACCAATTACAGTAGAAAGTGAAACAACTTATTCTACATAATAAGGAGTTCATTTGCAATAATTTCATTGCATGGAGTATTTTCTTCTACCCAAAATATATCTTATTTCTTGATAATAAAGTATGAAATCCCTTGATAAGATATTTCAGACGGTCAGCGAACCTCACCTGGCCCTACGCAAATGATCCGAAACAACTAGACGCCCTTTGTTGTCTGCCTCGCCTTACTACGAGAATACTACAGTGTTTTGTATTGAAAAACCACCACAACGTGTAAATCTATATACATATATATATAAAACTCTTATGTTACCCAGTGACTGACAGACAACGCACAGACGAAACTACTGGGGTCAGAAGATTGAGATTTGACGTTAACGTGCTGATAGGTTAGGGAGTGCAGGAGAACACGAAGAGAGGATTTCTCGAAATTCCTACGGGAACAGGAAAAACAGGATTTCCATTTTTCGTCTTTCAGTCCACGGAGATGAAGCTGATCGACGTCCTATAAAATATCAAGAGACACGGCAGCGTGTCCAGCCAAGAAAAAGACTCGCAACGCGCGATCTCAAAAGCTCAGATGTATGATATTTTGGTTCGTGTTGTGCTGAATGTTAACGCTCTGGCGAGGCAAAGCGCGGCGATAAGTACAGCCTGTCAACAAGCAATGTCTCGAATTATATCGGAAAAACGCAACGAGAGTGAGTTTAGAGTTTTTTGTTCGTTCTGCCCATCCTGCCTTATCCGTACAAAAAAGCATGAAGCTTTCATTATGTTATTATTATACAAAATGAATACAATTGTAAAGAAAATGAATTTTTAGGATGTTTAAGACCTCAAATAATTCGTTTCCTCTGTCAGAGGAATGCAGGAACATAAGAAACTAAAATATCAAATATATAAAACTAAATATCATATAACTATATATCCCAACAAAGTCACATATTAGGGACTATTTCCAAAAAACACACAATATTGTAATTTCTAAATGCTGTAGCTGTATAAACTTTTATGGACAGCGTTTACAGTGAGACGATTTAAATGTTAAAAATATTGTAAAAATGTCTCAAATTTAAAAAAAAGTTTTGAACTTTGACGTTATGGAGTTTTAAAAATTACGTACATATGTAGACATAACAAAATTGTTTTATACAAATGAGTGCCGGAAGTAAGACAATAAAAAAAATGTAACACGTTTTTCTTGAAGGTATTTACAAGAACTTATAATTTCCCTTCCCACAACTCCTGGGTGTGATCCGCAATAAACGCATTTATAATGATATTCACATCGTGTCGCGGAGGGCCGATTTATGGCAACATCGGATCCTCGTTTGAGTATAGCTAGCAGAATGGCGGAAAATAAGTTGTTATGTATTATTTTTGTGTCTTAACAGTGCAAAGCTACGCAAAGGGAAAACGTGTTAAGACACTCCGTTCAATTGTCGAATTTGAGGAGCATTGCGAGTTGAGTGGATCTCGACGCCGAACATAAACTGAACAAAATAATTTGTATTTTATTAAAATAATTTTAACTATAATATTAACGTAGGGCATTTCACTTCTATTCTACATACAATAAAATTTTAAAAGACTTGACTGATTAATTTAAAAATTAATTATCACATTACTAATTAACCCAAAAAGCAATATCTTCAAAACTCAGCAAAAAAAATAGAGAACGTAGTGTCTTAACACTACGTTACCTATATAGAAAAAAACTTGAAACCAACCATAATTTGCCCACATAACCAATTATCAGACAAATTATAACATTATGATCACTCAAGACGCCAATTTAGTAGCTTCGTATGACGCGAATATCTCCACGACGTCGGATTAGGGGCCGGCGAGGCTGAGGGCTATATTGCGTGAAGTGTGAGCGGAATTTAAAAACGTCTCTGACGGTTCCTTTAATGTCTGGACCGCGGTATCATGCCTTACATGCCCCCGATAATTCTGAATTTTTATTCGTGTTCCTTTATATACCTATTATAAGTTAGTACTTACTTACCTTGTCTGTCACTTTAAATTTATTATATTTTTATTTTTATAATTTTTAATCATAAAACAATGAGTGGCGGAACTCAACGCCGGGCTTTTCTTTTTGTGCTAGAGTGAAGAAATGAAAAAAAATAATACATAATAATTGGTTTCCCCGAGTGGGAACCGAACCCACGCCGAAAGGCCTCGTCTATTTTAATAGTTTCCATAAAATTATACTATTTTAGTAATTTCAATTACTCCTACAGACATATATATCTATCTAGCTTTTTGGCTTTTGTCGCTAAAACGAATTAGGGGTTGCCGTTCCAAAGGGCGCCGATACCGTGTGAAGTGCGAGTGGAATTTTAAAAGGTTAATGACGTCTTCTTTACTATTTGGATGCTGCTCTCGTTTTACTACTTATTATCCAGATGATTGTGTTCAAAAGTTGTTCTGTTCTGTTTCTTTTTTTAAGAGACGCAAGTAAACATCTTAAAACAAATACATTTTTTTAGTATTTGTTTTAAGATGTTTACTTGTATCTTGGTGAATAGGTAGAGGAAGCCTAGCATAGTCTTAAGACACTCACTGTGGGGACCACTTTGTGTTGAGTGGTGTACTCAACGCCGTGCTTTGTCTTATTACCAGAGCGAGAAAATTGATACTTCCATGATTGAGGTTTGTACGATGCGCCGCTGCGTCACGACGGCCTTAGTTTTGACTAGTACGTGATATCATATTTATGAAAATGTTAATAATTGCTATTATTACAAGTATAAATAATATATATGTTCATATTTTAGCATTAAACATCATATAACATGTGGCATCATGCCAGTATAGATTGTTCTGTATCCAGAGGGCGAAATTATAATGATTTCTTACATATCAACGTGACAAGATTCATCATAGAGATTTAGTTAGACATTATTATCAAATATTCAGGTTTACGGTCTGTTTGAGGACTGAAATCATGTTTATAAATCGACACAATCAAATGATTCGCATATATGCATCATTTTTGCTGCATTTATATGAAATTTGTAATTCTCGTTAAATATTGAAATTGGTACGGAACCCCTCAGTGGGCGAGACCGACTCGCACGTGACCTATTTTATTGATAATAAGTTCTTTGATTTTCACGATTATTACACATTGTAAATGAAACTATTTT
>DWAP01001436.1:0-15838 GCA_018230625.1 Heliconius eleuchia
ATATATATATATATATATATATATATATATATATATATATATATATATTAATGTAAAAAAGTGACTGAGATATAAAATTATATTATACTTGTATCTTGTTCAACACAATTATTTCTTCTATATTACTTTTTTGCTTATGTAAAAGTATATATTTCTGTATATATATTGAAATAAGAGAGTTATGAATAATATTCAGTATTTATATTTTTAACAATTTAATAACACTCACTCATATTTACAAAAGTATATAAATAATAATCACAATTCATTCATGCGAGGTATCCACAGTTAAACAAAATTAGTAATGGTAGGCGGGGGCGGCGGCTACGTGCACTGAGGGGGCTGAGTTGTGGACGACCGCGTTGAAACTGTAAACAAAAAAACATATTAAGAAAAAATATTATGGTCGCTTAAATTCATGGTAAAATGATCATATGAACTCCTAAAATATTGACTAAAATATTGACTTTTACTAAAATATTGCCTATGGATGCATGCTCGAATATATTGTAATTTCGGCCTTTAATATAATTAAAGCAATTAAAAAATTACCCATTGTGATCATCAGCTGAATATTCAACTTTGCGTACGGAGCCGTCGGGCTGGACCAGAGAGTAGTATCCATGTACGGCGTCACCGTCGCGGCTCTCGTGCTGGGACTTGTGGTCGCCGGTGTGGGGGTCAGCTACTGAGTACGCGAAGTCGTATTTGGGATGAGCCTGGAAAATTAAATGAAATAGATATTTATTTATACAAATTCTGTGTAAATATGTAAAAATATATATGGGAGTTGTTTTTTCGTGCTTTTTACATTTTTATTATTTTAATATTTATGGTAGCTACAAAGCAATGGTGTCAACAATATTTTAGTTCATGCCACACAACTTTCGTAACTCTAATCTATTATAAGGTGTTAAATTTATTAGCAATATATCAGTATTGTGACCTATCATGTAATGTATTCATGTTTACTTACGTATTCATCATGTTCGTAGTGGGCAGCGGGTGCGGCGTATGCTACTGGGGCGTAAGCGATGGGGGCGTGGGCCACGGGTGCAGCGTATGCAAGAGGAGCAGCGTAGTGTCCCTCATCGTGACGAATGATGCTTTGGGAAGAGACGGCGGGAGCGTGCCCATGAAGGAGACCGCCACTGGCCACAGCGATGATGGCGCCGAAAGCTACGATCTGTTAAACATATTGCATTAGTCAATAATTTTAAAATATAAAAATAAATGTTTTTGTTTTTTTTTAATATATTTCTTTTATATTTCCTATAACTTACTTTGCTGAACATTGTGTGTGTTTGGTTGAACAATTGGTAAATGATTGATGTCAATGGGCCAGTGGAATGGTTTTATACAACGAAACAGCGTGTGGCCAGCGCACTTTGCGGTGGGGCGACATGCGCCGACGCCTTGACTCTGCAACTGGCACCATTCTCAAGGTCAATCTGATACTAATAACAAAGCATTAATCATTGCGTTCACACTACCAATGTTCTTTATTGCTGTTATGGCATTTTTGGTATGCTTATTCTATTAAGTTCAGTAATAATACTCGCTAACATATTTAGTAGATTTTTTTCAGCTTCATGCTTTTTCTTGCTTAGTAGGTAGATAGAGTTTTTTTATTCGTAATTTCAAAACTCTCCGTCTCCGTCAAAAGCGGACGCTTTTGAGTAAAGTAACTCAGTTAAACGTTTTTCTTTCCATAGTCGGAAAATGAAAAGATGCTATACGATGTATATATATTAGCTCTTAATAGTATTATCTTAGTGGGGTTCAATCCCAGAATCACGTTTTCCTTCAAACGCCGCGCTGTACCACTGGGCCACGACGGATTAACTTATATTTGTAATGATAAAATATTTAATTTGTTTTGTAACCATTTGTATCAGGGTGCATGAATATATTTTATATAATTTTTATCATATTCAGGTTTTTGAAAATATGTTCTGATTTCCTAACAATCACTCTACGCTTCGCTTGCAAACTCTACATATAAAAAATTGGACATATGCATATATGCGTGTAATTTGTAATCCGTTATATTACGCTAGTTCATACCAAACATTCATAGCGCTTACAAAATATTATAATATTAAAATGTAATATATTAAAAACAAAGGTATTTACTAAAATGAAACGAGCTTTCACTTATCATTGTAGATCTACAGTACTGTTAGTTTTTAGGTCAGGTTTAATAGAAAGGCTTCAAGGCACATTTCTTTGTTTACGAACTAAATTAATATACATTATCTATTCAGTTTTATTATTGAAGGTCGATGTTCTTTTGTGATATACCATTTTAACTTTTTATTCGAATACTTTAGTCTTAATATGGAAAATAAATATACATTCTTTTGTTTTTTTTTCAGCGTCACGCTAATAAATAATGTTCAGTAATTGATTTCATTTCTTTTTATTTTTACGTTTAATATGATAGTAAAAAGCATTCTAGTAAAAGTTTTCTAAAAGTTTATGGCGTCTCTGGGAACTTTTATATGGCGTTAGTTCCCCTTAAGTTGTTAGATTTTACAATGTATGCAAGTATGCAGAATTAGGAAACCCAATTTTTCTAAATTAATCTGTACAATATATTCTTGATAATCCGTAACAACAGCATATTGTAATATCGGCGAGCGGTGACAGTAGATAATTGGAATTACAATATATAACTAATTATGATATTTTTAGTACGGTTATTCAAAAAGAATAGTTTCAATTATAAAGAAAAGTTTCAATTATATATTTATATATAACTGAAACTTATGAGTACATGCCATACATTTTTGATTAATTTGTTGCTATATATGGCACGGAAATATTACGAGAACGAATTTTCCTTACCAACAATGTTTATGTTTCGCACCTTGAGATTTATTATGTAGATGGTGTAATATTAGAGCATTCCACTTACCTTGTTTTATAAACGTAAATTCAAGTTTTGTAACTTGCAAAAGCATTACAAGAAAGTGAAACTGTCATAACTGATAACGTCGAGAGCGATATATAAACGTAACTTTGTTTACATTTGATAGTTTTTAGTGTTTTTTCCAGTTTTTGTATTTTTAAGTCAAATATAAGATTTTTTTATTTATTATGAAGTATAATTACTATTCTGTGGCAAATATGGTAAAATACGGCCATTTTCTGATTTGTTTTGGCTGTATCCCGCACATAGCATTTAGAGGGAACCTGGGAATCTTGTGTTAAGCCACTACGTTTCCCACTAACAAACTTCCCTTTCCCACTTTCCAGGAAATTTAAATATTAAATATCTCTTCTACTCGAGTTCCACTCGAGACCCACGCAGTTTATACGTTTATAGTTTGTTAGTCGCACGCTTGTGGCGCGAAGACGGCCTAAAGTTTAATTCATAATTTGATATTTAAATCACTCTACTAAATTTGATGATTTAAATTATTTGTTTTATAGTACTTAAGTTAAAATATAGTAATTGTAGATTTATTTGAACTAAGCATTCGGCTCCACCACCGACTATGTAATGTTATGTATTCATGGGAATAATAAAATAGTGTCTTAACATTCCGTTTTCTCCACCTAAGTGAATACCCTTGCATGCGAATATAAGCATGATTCTGTTCTAATTATTAAAAGGAAAAATTTATAAAATATTTTTAATCACCTTTTTTATATTTCAGATATTGAAAAGTAGCCTTCATATTAATTATCCTATTTCACGATTCAGTTATTTCAAAGTAATTGAAACAATATTCGTATGCGTAAATATTTTATTCGTATATCAATTTCGTTATACAATTACATTTCATTTCGTATTGTATTCCTTGGTTAACCAGATTTAGGATTTCGACATTTTATTGAGAATTGGGTTGACATGTTACTTCATTTTTTTTTTAACATGGTCCACTAGAAGATGGAACGAGTACATAAGTTAAAGGGGACACAACATTTTGAGCCCCCTTAAGCTTAGTTTGAAGACAGTTAATTATATCATGATAAGAGATAATAGCATTTGATATTTGGGGAGCACTCTCTACAACTGGGACCTGATGAACTTCTTCATGTGAATGGTTCTCTTTTTCAGCACTAGCCTCAACACTTTTCTCTACAACTATTTCTGCATTTTTTTCTTCGCTTTTTTTTTCATCCATATGCTCCACTTCAGAATGTCCTACTTCTGAGCTTTCTTCGTGACTAGGAGCTGCTTGTTCATGTGTTAGATGTTCGTTTTTGACCTCGTTACAAGGCGGCACCGGTTTTGGAATCTCATTTTTTACTTCAGGTTTCTCTTCTTTATCGTCTTCAGGTTCTGGTGAAATATTTCTGACTACTGCGTTGAAACTGTTAAAAATATTTTGATATTAAAAAAATACAAACAAACAGTACATACATTACTACTATTTTTTTAGTCGTCTATTTTCTTCAGTCGACCATTAAATTAATGATGCCTTCCGTACTAGCATGTACTAAAAAATATTTTTTTTTGTTTATGAATTGGTGGTACTTTTTAGTTATGTTAATTAATTAAATAGTGTGATTCTTAATTTTACGATATATAACTATTTTTATTTCTAATCAACTATAAACGCCCAAATACGCGATACCCATTCGAATCATCCGCGGTGTAAACGACCTCACGTCGGAAGCCATCCGGTTGAATAAACGAATATTGTCCTTGCACTACTGACCCATCACTCTGCTCGCTCTGGGTTTTCTTGTCTCCGGTGCTTTCGTCAAACACGGCGTATGCATATTGATAGCCTCTTGCGTCCTAAAATATATATAAGCACTATTTTTTTATTACCTATTATTTTATATTTATGTTTACTATTTGGATGAACTTGTCATAAAATTAGGTTCACTTTATATCGAAAATATGCTTAAAAAAGTAATTTGGGTACTTACGTCCTTGTTTGACAATATGATGGGTACATTTGCCAGTGATGACTTATAAGCAACAATTTTAGCATTAGTCGTGGCAGGTATTTGCGCCAAGCCAGATATGGGCCCATTAGGAATGACGCAAGGAGCTACACATGGAGATACCAAAGATGAAACTGAAGGTATAGATACTACAGACTCGATGGGTCCAGCCGATAACTGTGCTAATTGCGGGCTAGCGAAAGCAAGTGCAGAAGGATTATAGTTCAGATAGTCCACTGGCCCTCGTTGTACTATTACATTGGAAAATGCTGCACCAGATATACTTCTAACGCATCCAATGGCTAAAATCACCACCAAGTTATACTAGAAAAAAAAAACAAAATAACATTAATATTTTAAATTGTTTAAGGCAACTGTATATTGTATTAAGAAAATAGAACTTACAAAAGGAGTCATCTTGCTGTAGATTCACTGTTGACAACTGACATTTTTTCAGATGTATGGCCGTTTTATAAGAGATGTTTTGTTTGTACTAAAATATACCATTCGGCAACACCGAAACAAACCACCAATGTCGCTGAATAAATGAATAGCGGTGAACAATTAATATGTTAATACAGATTTAACGCAGGCTCCTTTTTACTATCCTGTATTCAGAACACGATGTATACAAAAAGCATTTAATATGGCGTAAAAATTTGCTTTGTCCATGGCCCCGGTCAGTTCTTATCTTATGCAATTTATATATAGCTATTAAAATTGCGGTATCCTCGTCTTGTGTAGTATAAAATATGTAATTGGAAAAAATAAAAATGGATATCATGTAATATATTTTTTTCCTTACTTTTTCAAATATGTCTTCAGTACTTCTATATTAATATTATAAAGCTGAAGAGTTTATTTATTTGAATGCGCTAATCATAGAAAGTACTGATTTAATTGAAAATATTTTGTATTGTATAGAACATTTATCGAGGAAGGTCTATATATGTAGGCTGTACAAATGCACGTTTATTGTTTCGATGCAATTTAATTATTTAAGCTTGACCAAGGAGGCGAAGCCGCAGGTAAAAGATGGTAACATAAAAACTCATTTAAAATATTATATAAATTTAAACAATACTATAACAATAGCATAAAAATATTCAATACCCGTTTTCTCAAATATATAAGGTTTTCTTTTTTTAAATTTTATTAAAATATCGCCAAATTTAGTCTTCAGATTTGGGTATTTTTAATTTCATAATTTCATATTATAGCATTCGATATATATATATATATATATATATATATATATATATATATATATATATGTATCTCTACTATAATTTAAATGTAATTTTTATTGGGATCATTTATAAATGTAACAGAACCTAAATACAATGATTTTTTAAATGTTTGCCTGATAGTCTCTGCGTTTGTGTACGTTAATCTAAGAAACAGCTTAATCGACTTAAATACAGCTTACTCTATTGTATTTTGGCAATGTTCCCTAACATGTGACATAAAGGTTTCTTTTATTTCCACCGGTTCATGAATAATAAAATTTATATTCCATTTGATTTGACGAAATTCCTACAAAATAATTGTTTTATAGAATTCTCTGAAAGTTTATTAGATTTTAAAGTAAATACATTGTCTTCAACATGTTAATGTTATTAGAAAAAATATTAAGTTTAATAAAGTACGAGTGGGTGGCTTACTAATTCCATAGGCTTTTTTTTTGTGATAAAAAGTGATATCACAGTGGTACAATTGAATTGAAAAAATGTTGTATAAAAATTGTATATATATACTAATCTCTACTAATCGCTGTGTGTACATGGAATATATATGACAAAATCTATTTTTATAGAGGGCATGTATCAAAGTACAAATAAATGCATAGTCTAAGCAGGTGAGCGGATCGCTACTGGTAATATAATAACAACAATGTATTTAGAAATGAAATGTGCCAACACGAAATATCTCGGACACCAGAGTGAAGAAATGAATATAATACATATTTAAATCGAACCCACAACCTGTCACGCTTACAATCACTCACTACTTCCCCTTCGCTACTACAGACCTCAACAAAACAATACAAAATTAATTTGAGCATTACTACCATAGGAAACATTGTGTCTTAAATTTGGTCAGGCGCTGGTACGAATTGGTAAATGATGTAGTCATTTTTTAAAAGTTTTTAAAGGTACTTTACTACGTTTAACTTTAGAATTGCATTGCCTTGCTATACGCATAAGGGGAATTATAATTTTAAAAACGTTTACATTCGTATAGTACGCTGTTGTCCTCGTGGGCGCTACAGCCCCAGCCCAGTGGTTTTTGTGGTAGGTTAGAACAGGGAAGACATGGTCGCTTTTGACATGATGGTTGGGCGTGGAGTTCCGTCACTTAATACGCAATGCCTCCAGAATGGAAGTGTCTTAATATTAAGTTTCCAGGCCCACTCTGCCTACCCTGCTATATGCGGGATATAGTATGGTTAAAATATCATTTTTTTAGATTTACATTCCCATTATCTTATGGAGATTGTACTTCCTTTTTATTAGAGTATCAAAGTGTTTTCTGTTTGTATTTTTATAGCTACAGCGAAGGAAGCGAGCGAGTTGTGTGTGATCGAATCCAGGAGGACAAAGTCCCCATAGTTTGTCATAAATGAAGTAAGTTCTTACTGGTCAAAAGTGTCTTTCGTAGTAATGCTGTTACTCATAGACTGTTAAGCCTACATCTTAGAAATTTTGCAGTAACGTCGTGGACGACACGGTGATCCCAGGGAAGTAGTTGGTGATAATTGTAATTGTAGTTTTTAAGTAAATGGTCAAAATGTGTCCCGTCAGTTATATATATGTCACTTTTGGAGACATTTCATTTTATGTACCTCTTAGTTTTTTTTATTGCATTGCGCAGCATATCTTCGCGTATCAGCATATATTCTTATAGAATCCTAATGTTTGCATACATAAAGTAGTTTTCTTTTTTTTTATCTTATACTGTTACAAAAGTATAGTATAAATGATAAAACACGACACGAAATCAGCATGACACTGTATCCTGCAGGGTAGGCAGAGGGAACCTAGTGATAACAAAGTCCGATCTCCACTTTCTGCCGAATTCTAGGCATTGCGTGTTGAGTGGCAGAACTCAACGCCGCGCTTTGCCTCGACACTAGAGCGAAGAAATGAAAATATAAATTTGAATATTTTTTTCATCTCCTCGAGTGGGGATCAAACCCACAACCAGTTGGTTTTTTACAGTCACACTTTGTGCCTCTGCGCCTCGTATAAATGGTCAGCTAAAGTTATTATAACATTACAAATTACTTTTAACTGTTCAGTTTTCTTTGTTGCTCTTGTCTAGACTTAACGGTGTTGCGGTCCTATATTGCTAGAATTGCGTCTATATACCGTTCGTTCCAGAAGTAGTGAGATATTTTCTACACTCACATTCACTTTCTTTGTTTCACTTTCATACGATGCATTGTTGAAACATTATAGTTTTTTTTATTATTTTCAATTGAATTTTCATATATTTTTGAGTAAATGGCTTTTTTTCTGGTATAATAATAAATATGGTTGTGCTTTTTACTTAATATTGCATATTAAATGCATAAGAGTTCAAAGACACAATCATCACATCCAACAATCTGTTAATAAGATTGGTGATTTATTTTTTATATTATTTTTATAATCATTCAAGTTGTTATTGTTTATTTTTATATTCACTTAAATTATATTAATAGCTTTTGAATATTTTAGATCATCATGGCGCCGTGGTAGTCGGTAACCTAGACTAAGCGTAATAATATTTTCTTATACGTAGTGGGTTCTTGGTTTTGACACTAGCTTCTATCTACCTACCCAGATACATATATAAACAACTAGCGACAGACGCGCGGCTTCGCTTGCTTATACTTATTCTTATATTATAGTCAAATTATACAAAATCTTTACATAAATTGTAGCCTATGTGGTATTTTGATACAAGCAATTTTACTGTAAAGTTTCATGTATATCCTTTTTGTAGCTTTTTGCCTAAAAGTGGAACAAACAATCAGCCTCACAAACTTTCACATTCGTTATATATAGTAATAAAGCATGAAAAAGCTGAACTGATCTTACTGGTGAGAAGTTGTTATATTTTTTTGGAACTATATAATTATAATATTATAAAGAAGTAAAAATATATTATTAGCTTTATCGAAGTAAGTGGTTCGAAAATGAAACTAGTCATTACAATAACGAGATAGAACTTAGATTATCTTGAATAGGTATCACTGTGACTAAGCATAGTAGGAAGTGATAGAGTCATTCACCTATTTTTAAGTGTTTTTATTATAATTGATAATTATATAAACGTACATACAGCTACAGCACTAATTTTTTTTCCTAGTAATACTTAAATTTCTAAATGAAACAATATATAATTTTCGAAAAGTTTATTTTCGCCGCAGTCTTATGTTAAAAGTTCGTCGTCGACTAAAGACTATCTATAAGTATAAAGGTACATATAATATCACATGAAGGAGGCTTAACGCCATTTACAATTAGTGGTGGAAATCGGCGTGAACTGGTGCTGTGTTGTGGACGATCGCGTTGAAACTGTCAGAGAAAATGTTATTTATTAATAATGGTTTCTTTTAAGAAATGATTACAATATTTAATATTGAATATGTCAGCTTATTTTGATAGTACTACGTATAGTAATCAATTCAAAATAAAGCAAATGATAGGTAGTATTATTAAAATAAATTTACCCATTATGGTCATCAGCGGTGTAGGTGACCTTGCGGAAGGAACCATCGGGCTGGAGCAGAGAGTATTCACCCTTGACGATGTCACCGTCGCGGACTTCGTGTTGTTCCTTGTGGTCACCAGTGTGAGGGTCGGATACGGAGTAGGAGTAATCATATTTGGGATGGGCCTGAAATCAGTTTGTTCGAATAAATACACAAGTTTCTTTTCAGGTTCACGCTTTATCCCGTTTATAGCAGGGTAGGCAGTGGGAACCTAATGTTAATATACTCAGTTACCCACTTTTCGACGAATTTTCGAGGCATTTTTGCATAAAATACACAAGTTGAACAAATTCATTAACACCTAATAATCTTAAAATTTATCATAATATTCCTATTAGTATGTATTTACGCAACTGGATTTGGGTCAGTTGTAACAATCCTCATCTGTTATTAAGTCGAGCGTGAGAGTACGAAGCAAACAGACCATTTCGCGCATGCATCATGACAGCCATTATGTCCTAGCCGAGGTTTCACAATATCCTGGGAAACGCTTATCGACCCTTCAGTCACGACTGGTATGCGATTATGCAAGCCATAGAACCGAATTATGATACCAGCGAGGTATCTATGACAATGTTTACAAGATCTGATTAGATGATGCTACTTTTCTGCGTGTGTAAACGCGACAGGTTGTGGGTTCGATCTTAACTCGAGAAAATTAAATATTTTATGTTTTCATTTCTTCGTTCTGGTGTCGAGGCAACCGTTGGTGGTTGGTGGTGGCGTTGAGTTCCGCCACCCAATACTCAATGCCTCCAGAATTCGGCGAAAAGTAGAGAACGGAATGTCTTAACACTAGGCCCCTTTGCTTATTCTGCTACATGTGAAATACAGCGTGAAGCTGATAAAAAAAAGACATTACTTTTCTATTTCAGCCCAGTTAGAATCGTTTTTAATTGATATAACCAAGTTTATCAAAGTGTTACATCTATAGTCAAATTGTATTATTTAATCGTTTTTTTAACTTCTTTACGGGCATGGCATACAAGTTACTATGCGCCCGAACGACCACATCTAATTAAAATTAACTAAAGCAAATAACTGGCTTTGTTATGCTATAACACATGATTAGAGTTTAAACTTAGAGCTGATAGAAGCAAGTTTGCGTGATTACATTATTTCATTGGTCAAGATAATTCGTTAGGGACCTATTTAGCGTGAACGTTGTTATGTAATATTATCAGTAGGATTGTTTCAGACATCGTATCCCGGAAACGATCGGTGAGGCGGCAAATGCTATATTATGCAATATATCAATTAACTAGATACCATTGTATTACGCCAGCCTCATGGGAGTTACTGGTGCTCTACTTACTTATTAGGAGGTGTTTGTTTTCTAATATTAGGAAATGTGTTACGTTTTGACGTTAATTAAAATTTGTTTTCTTTTAGTATCGTGAATGTTATTTTTCACGTTTATCTATGAAAATTAGCACCTTTTATGCTTTCTATATATAGTTCTTGCCAAATGTTTGAGATATTCTCTAATAAATAACCTTTAAATGAATTTTCTTGGTTCTTGACAACGTTGTAAATATTTTAGTATTATGACAATATAATAAAAGTAAGGAGTTCTAAATATATCAACATGTGTTAAGTTTTTGTTGATAATATTATGTGTACCATAAACGGATATAAATGAAAGTTTCTTTTAATTTCATGCTTTCAAAATGTAGTAGTATGCAAATGATAACACAAAGTATAAAAAGAACATTTTCTATTCTTAAAATGTATATCATTTGAGGCCAGTAGTGGCGCTGGGGCACAAACGTGTGGATGTAAATGCGACAGTTAATGGGTTCGATTCCCACATGAGAAAATGAAATATTAACTATTTTCATTTCTTGATTTGGTGTCTAAGCAAAGCGCGACGTAGATTTCCACAACTCAACCCGCAATGTTTTCGGAATTCGGCGGAAATTCGGGAGAGAAAATGTGTTATGGGAACGGAGTTTCTTAACATTAGGTTCCCAGGTTCCCTCTTTCCATTTATAATGCTTACGTGATAGTCGACGTGTTCATCCTGGGCCTCGTAGTGAGACAGTTGGGCTACAGGCGCGTACGCGACCGCCTCGTGCCCGTAACTCTCACCACCATACCCGTGCAGAACACCGGCGGCTGCTACCGCCACCACGGACAGGATAACTGCGGCCTGGAAGAAAATACAATTGTGATTTTTTATTAACTAATTAAATAAAAATCTATTGTGATTGTATCATTATTTGTTAATTAAAGCTTTTCATTAGCTGATGATTAATAATTTGAAAAAAAAAGAATATTATTGTATTTATGATATATCAATAAAAACCATAAAAAAAACTATATGGTATTAATGAATGCCCCAAAACACGTTGTTTTCTCTGATCCGCAGTTAGTAGTTAATGAATATATCATTCGATTTAGGCTACATCAACAAATCCTTTCACTAGACGGAACCAGGATAATAGCACAAACACTTACTTTAGCGATCATTGCTTTGGATTTAGGTTTGCTTCGTTTCACCGACCACACACAACTGATAGAGACGGTTGGAACCACCGACTTTTATATTGGTTCACCACCAAGATGCGAAGTCGTACACGGCGTCGACGCAAGAACACGGTAGTTTGATAATAATATAGTAATAACATAAAATTATGTAGCATTTTATGGTTCAAGGTGAATCATTTATTATTATTATATGGGACAATTATAGCTAATCTTGAAAAAGATGCGCCGTTGTTATTGATATCACCCTCAAGTGTTAACGGGTTTGGTTTTAGTTTATGCCTCTTTATTTTAGTTTTAAGTCTTAATTGCTGATTGTGCCAATTTAGTTTATTATATTTATTATCTTAAATGCTATTGATTTTGTACTACATACTACATTTTAACTATATTACTTAAGAGGAATAGTCTTTGTAACTTCTTAACTATAAAAAAAATGAATGGTAACGCAAACATATATGTATGTGAAATAAATCTAATTTCATATGATAATTTTCAAATTAGTTATCCATCCATCCAGAGGGAACCTAGTGTTAATGGAAGACTAACTCCGTTCCCCACTTTTCGCCAAATTCTGGAGGCATTGCGTGCTGAGTGACGGAACTCAATACCGCGCTTTGCCTCGACACCAGAACAAAGAAATGAAAATATAAATGTAAATAAATATTTCATTCGCTGAAATGGGGATCGAACCCACGACCACTCGATTTTACAGTCACATTTCGTGTTTTGCGTCACGACTGGCCTCAATTGTTATTATTTATTTTAGTGTATATTCTATTCAGAGACTTAACTTCTTTTACAGTTTTATTTTATTTACACATAGATACTGGTAGATTAGTATAGGCGATTTAATTATATTACTAGTTTAAACACTAACAACAAATATAAAGCATTTCAAATATTTTTTGCCGCTGTGTGCAAAGCCCCTTAATCCAGGGAGTTTCACACCTAGCACGTACTATTGTTTCTTCTCAATATGTGTATCATATAAGAACAAGAGATTAAAAATTAAATATTGATACAGTATATCCAATATTGTGGTTGGTACAGATGAACAGATGTATTTGATGGGTAACTAAAATTTCTGTATTGCAGCATAATTTAATATTATTCAAATATTTTATTACATCTATTTAAATAAAACTATTTTAATTTAATATATAAACTAGATAGCTTTTCTATCGATATTTTATTAATGCTGCTATTTTATGTATAATTTTCGGAAACTAAGCAAAATAAGTAGAGGTTTCGATAAAATTTCTCAATAAATCCTACTGCGATAAGGGAATTGGCCTTATGTCTTTGATAGCACATCAGTTGAAGTTGTCAATGACTACAGGTCAATCTCATTTCTTCTCTACTTGCGGAGTTTCTCAAAGTTTTATAAAAGGACTTTTTTAATGTTTCCTTAAAAGATTATTGCAGACGTTTTGGCGTAGTGGGATAGCGTCAGACAATAAAAAAAAACTCTCTCTGTTTCACTCTCTGCTAAACTTACTGCTTAGGACAAGTGTGAAGGAAAATAGAATCAAGTATAAACACTAGAAATTGTGCAGTTGAATGTATTTCGCATTCCACATAAATAAACAAAAGCATTTGGTCGCGCCAAATGTAAAAGGAACAAAAAACCAAAACCATAGCGTATAGTCAGACACGTCCA
Organism: Heliconius eleuchia; assembly: GCA_018230625.1. Taxonomy (NCBI): domain Eukaryota; kingdom Metazoa; phylum Arthropoda; class Insecta; order Lepidoptera; family Nymphalidae; genus Heliconius; species Heliconius eleuchia. The sequence continues at coordinate 13,821 of DWAP01001436.1, forward strand.
AACCGAGTAACAAAAATGCGTAAATATCTACTAATAGTATGAAGATTATAATGTTAAACATTACAATTTACAAAAAAAGTAGTGCCAGGTCACTTATTGTTCTATCTAATATGATGTGACTTATTTCCGTATTATTATGACTGAACACCAATATTAATATACTAAGAGTCCTAAGATTATCTTGATTTGTGTCACTTTTTATAATACTGAACCCAGCGTTGTTGATGCTGTGTAATTGAAAGTGATGGTTGTCAGTTCAAAACCAGTCAGGGGTAATATCAATATTAACATAATATAAACGTTTTTGCCGTTTGCTTAGAGAATGTGCTAAATTGTATAGCCATCCAACACGTAATATATCCTTATAGGATAATTAAGTATTTTATTACAGAAATGTATATTCACAGAGCAGAGTAGGTGGACGGAACCTGGGAACCTAGTATTATGACACTCTGTGCCGTGTTATGAAGGCGTCCGTTTCTTACTTTCCACCGAATTCTCGAGGCATTGCGGGTTGAGTGGTGGAATATAACGCCGAGCTTTGCCTAGTTACACAGAGCCAGAAACATTGTGGAGTGGGAATCGAATCCATAACTTATCGCACTTACATTCGCACGCTTGTGCGCCTGCAAAATGAAACGGTTGTAACACTAGGTTCCCTGGTCCCCTCTGCCTACTCTGCTATATATGCGGGATATAGCGTGAATCTAAAAATGTTACTATTGCTAATTTTGTATAAAAAAATAGTAGGCACATTCAAATAGAATCGTTTTAATTTAAAAAGCTTGTACATACATAATAAACTTATTTCACCAAATATTTTAAAGCTAAAATGTAGTATATTTTTGTAGACTTCAAATTCTCAATTCTCTCTTTCATTTTAATGGTACGTTTCGTTGGCGTAAGCACGCACGTATATAATAACCGTTATGGCGGCGGTCGACAAATTCGACGCTTACCACCCGCGGTCACTGTTTGTTTATTTTATAGAACTTTTATTATAACCGACCCGCCACGTCTAGTTTTTTTTGTATGAATAAATCTTTATGGAACTAGAAATGGACAGTGTATTATATATACGATTCCCACTCGACGAAATGAAATATTTAATATATTCATTCCCTCGCTCTGGTACCGAGGTAAAGCGTGGCGTTGAGTTCCGCCAATCAACACGCAATGCCAGTTATGTTAATAAATTGATTTATTAGTTGTATGTTGAGATTACCTTGTAAGTATAATATAGGAAAGTTTTAAAAGTTATATTAGGTAAAATTATTTATTATTGTATTTTGTATATTTGTATAAACTCAAAGGCGAGACTATTTACTGTGTTAAAACATGATGTAAATTAAACGTAATCAATATGGCTCTTAAGTGTCAATTTATATTATAACTTGTCGTCGCCCGCAACTTTATTTTTGTGGACTTCAATTCCTAAAATGATTTTTTTCAGTTCCCGTAGGAATTACGTGAATTCTTCTTTTATTGCTCCTCTACTCTCGCTAGCCTACCAAATATCAACATTAAAAAAAAATAACTTTCTGAGTCCAGTAGCTTCGTCAGTCACTCAATAACGGAAAAGATTTCAAATATATGTATTTTTTTTAACAAAAGTCGACGTTTAGTAAGATCTTTGGTTTTGCACGATTATTACACATTTTAAATGAAATTATTTAACCGGATTATTATTTAGTATTTTTTAAGAAACCCGACGTTTTTTTTTACATAAAATCGTTTCATTTAAAAAATCAACGTATACTAATATTATATACCCACAATACTAATATTTCAGCTATCACAAGCAGAGTCAACCTAAAGATGCTTACCATTCGCATATTTAGATCCAAAAAGTCCATCGTTGGCTGCGCAAACTGTACTTGAAAGTACAGTAACTAGCCACACGAATCTGCAAACAACAATAGTAAATATTAATAAAAAAAAATCAGCTTCACGTAGGCAGAAGGAAACCGTTTTGTGCCGTGTGATCCCGGCCTAGAATAGGATCATCCTGGTACTGG